>LPNX010940932.1:78259-90759 GCA_001517045.1 Pseudotsuga menziesii
TTTTTTTAACTTTATTTTTTACGAAATAAAATTGATGGCCAAAAGTCCAAAATCAAGCCTAAGAAGGGGCTCTAATGCCACTGTAACATCGATGTTATGGAAGAATTTCTATATGGATAAAGAAGAGATCCATCTTCAGGATAAATAACACATATTGAATAAAATGATTGATGATATGTTACACTTGAAAGTCTTCCTTTAAATATGGCTTAGGAACCTATTGGGAGGAGTCGTAATTATTTAGTTGATTATTAATTTATATATTGTTTATGTATTATGTATTTATTATTAGTATTAGTATTATTTATGTATCAATTGTCAAGTCTTGTATCCACGAAAGAAGGATGCCACCATCCTTCTTCACTGCAATATTTCCCTTGTAGTATTGATAAATGAATTAAATGATTTTTTGCTAACCACTCAAAGAAGGGAGGTTCTCGTCCCTATTCCCCCAAATATATAATTCGGTCAATAATAATATGTCGAAACAGGTGAGAGTGATCCTCTCACAATAAACCACAAAATATTCTAGTTGTGGACCCCATAACCCCATCAACTACCTCATAAATTGATCATTGGACCACATCATTGGCCAATCTTGGTACTTCAGTAGCCCAACCTGTTGTGAAAACTATCAAACCACTAGGTTCCAAGAAACCTCATCTTTCAAGGAATTAACGTGGCATTCATGCCACTCAATTGACATCTCAATAGTATGCCTTGCAAAGCAAACCAAGAAAAATATGAGTTAGTAAATCAGAATTAACTCATTAAACTTAAAAAACTAAGAAAAATCACAACCATGTGACTTTTTGAAAAATAGTTGCGTGCATGTTTGACCCATAAGTCTCAAAACCTGCACGGCATATCCATGCAAGGAACAAAGACCAAAACTTACATGTCAATGTAAGTATTATTCATAGTTGGTTGTGAGGTTATCCCGTGAACTGACCAAAAATATTTCTTGCACTACCATGTGATTGTTCATCTGTAACAGTCATACCGATATGCAATGCAACCTTCACAAAATATATCATGCACAATGCATGACCTCATACACCAAGGGATGCACAACTTTATCTTGTGAGTTCCACAATTTATGTGTACTAACGTGCAACTATTTTTCAATAATGGTTGGCTAAATAGTGTGAACTTCAAACCATGTCCCCACATGGGGCATGACCTTTCCTACTGATACGCCATGCAACTTTATCGCATGGGGGTTACATAACTTGATCATAGAACAATGTCATTTTTCATAGTAACAATCACATCATTTCATTGTGACAACACATCATCTCGCCTCTCATAGGGCTTGTGACTTCAAAGGGAATTTTTGCAATTCGATAATTCCTTCAATACCTGCACGACCACTTGGAAAACCATTACAGGATTATGTGATGCTCATAAGGACCCCTAAGCTAAAAAGTAAGCTAGTAAACATAAAGGGAAGGTCATGTGGAATCACTTATAGGTTGGATATCTGAAAACCATTGCCCAATCTCTTGGAATCAACAAAAATAGGTTTAAGTAAATCGAACTCCAACTATGAAAATGAATTTCAATATGTGGGCCCCACTTCTATTTATAGCCAATCGGCCCAAAGTTTAGTTGGATTTTTTAGGATCTGTAGAGTTGTTTGACACATTGTCAGCACTATCATGAACATTATCATGAGCTCTTCTTCATGGTACCATTTGTTTTGTTCCCCTCAGAACTTTATATGGACCTCATTTTTTTACCATTTCCCTAGGTAGGAGTACTCAATTTTAATACCATTTACATCATTAAAATTCTTGTTATGTGCACTATTACAATGTGGTATATGTTTCATGTGTGCAAGATTTTAGTTAGACAACTTCAACTTCCGACTTATTGACCCATGACCATCTTATCAAGTTTATCTTGTCATCTTGGAATATAAGCTGGCATAGCCCATTTATGTACACTGAATATATCCAATCATCCTACTGATATCCTTAAGGTTCTCATGACTCATGAATTTTCATCATACCCTCCACTCCACCATGCCTTTGTCGAACCATAGCATTTTTCTATCATCGGTGTGCATGCCATTACAACCCCTTGTTATTCCAGCCTAAGGCCAAGGAATCCATTCACCATCTTGCCAAGGAAGACACATGTCTCTCTCTTGATACATTTTTCTAACCACCCCTCATATTTTGTGGCACTTTATGGTTACGATTCATGAAATTCCTCTCATCCCCACCGTGATCAATAGACCATTTGTGTTCATCACCATCTCATCAACTCCTAATAAGACCCACCATGGGGCCCTAATTGTATATTATAACACCATTAACACCATCCCATTCCTATAGGAATGCTATGCAATGTATTTACTCATTGGGTACTCGTCTTCTCATCTGTAACATTTCCCCTTATTCTTTTATTCATTTGTAAAAAATGTGTTCCCCGACACACTAAAAATGAGGGAACAATCTCAATATCATTATTTTTTTTTGCAACAGTGCCCTTGGTCACCCTTGATCCATATATTTGAATCATTTCACTTAATTTCCACCTATCAACACCTTCATTTTTATAATTGTCATCTTGCTACATGGTAATTTTACTCATTCAATTTTTCCATTACCATTTGATTCCCATTCTACAATTTGTTCAGTCCATAAACCATTTTTTACCCTATTTCACACTGCACCACTTGTTGAAGATTGTTTCCTAGAGTCAATTACCCATTTGTACTCCAATTAAAGGAGGTCACTAGCCTCACACTTACCATCTTGTCTCATCTTATCTTGTCATCATCATAATCAATTATAGCATGTTATTGGTCCCCATCAATGAGATCAGTATCTTGGTGGTGGCATTAACTCTCATCAACATCAATACATAATATTCTAAGTGTTATGTCATCAGTGATTGCATATTGGTTACCCTTCCATGAAAAAAAGGGATAATTTCAAACTTAGCAAAGAGATTAATTAGTGCTCTTTTCCTAAGTAGTATTCTCTATGCTCGACACCAACTCGTTTCTCACATTATGGGGAGTCAGATGTTTCAATGGTTATAACACTCTCAGTTATGATTGAATACTTACAAATACGGTATTGTAGGTTGCTCTATCTACACCTTCATTATTATTTTAGTCCCCCACCCTCGTGGGTTGTTCAACATCATCAACAATTTGTCTCTTGAAAACTCATTGTCATCATATCAATATATCATCATCCTATCATGGCACCAGGCACACTTATTCAGGCCCATAATGAATCCACCATCATTCGTACCCTAGTAGTTCATAGAGTTGACCACTCAGTATCCTCTCATTGTAATTTAATTCGACAGAATATCACGAGCATAGGGATTCCTATCTCGTTTTCATAAAATCGTCCTTTATATGTGTCACCTTTTAGTTTGTTGCTCCAAGGTTCAGTATCATCACTCCCCCATGGGTTATCTTTTCTTCTCGATAATTGCTTTATCACTCTAAAAATTATGAAATATCAATAGGAGGGAATAAATTATTATTTCTTTCAAATATACAGGTCTCTACTAGCCTCATACATCATGGGGTACCTATTATCACCTAAATATCACACACATGCAACATTTCAACAAATTTTATAGAAAGACATCAACAACATACAACATGCATATCGCGAGGCTTGAATTTTACCAAGAATCAACATGTGAAATGAAGTCAACTTGAAATCATCAGTTTTTTTAGACAACAATGTAGGTCGTTCACCAAATAATACCCATGTGATGGTGTGGATTCACTGGAGGAACTCCCATACAACACAACCATGCGGGTTCACCACAGAATCCTCGCAAGACATTGTGACTCAACATAAAAAAAAATTGTATGACATTGTAGCATGGCATCATAAAGAATAACCTATACGAAATTGTGGAAATAATTATGATATTTGCACAGTTGTGTAAAGTGACGTAGAGTCATAATTTCTGTGGCATATTCAAGTCCGCTTAACTTTGGTCTACCACCTATTAATTGGAAATGACTCCAATCAATCATTTGGGGTTCGATTGTCCCAAATTGGCACCTAGGTGGTCACTTCATGGGAGATTTTATCCACACTCATAACCATATGTAAATGACCACCCATTTTAGCTACAAAAAGAAGCCCCCCACCTGCAAATATAAGGGAAATTATAGAAAATTTCTTTGTGGTTGAATTGGAAGTGGAAGATCTCTCTTCATTCCCGTTGTTTTCAACCATCGTAATCTCAAGCTCCCTTTCCTTATTCAGCATGAAGCAAGTTGATTTTCCTCATCATTCCCAGTTAGTCAAATATCAATTGAATATAACACAAAGGACCCTCCTTGAAGGGAATGGATACCCCTTGTAAGTTACATTCCTTAAGGTGAGACCATTGTACTTAAATATTTTACACTGGGCATGAATCAATTGGTTAAAGACCGTACTTTGTTTCATTTTACCTCATTTTGGAAAGTTTGGTCATATAAATAGTTGTTTGTATGTTTTTATTCAATTTATGGATTTTACAGCTTGGTACTTGTCACACTAATCATCACATCTACTATTACCTCGGTTACAATATGTAAGGAAAGGGGGAATAATTTCCCATTGATCCATTTTTCCTACAACATGCACATATGAAAGTGTTGAAGCCAAATTACCTACCATGACCCTTGTTGCACTTGTTTAGCTATCATCGAACTACAATAAGAAACATATGGGCCCATCAAAATTACATGACAACCAAAACCTACTATATGGTCATTCTCAGACCACTAGTAATTTGATGGGGTCCCCTTGATCTCATCACTTGCTCGACTCATGCAGCCATTTTCCATGTCTCTATCCTCTCAGTATTTTCCATGCATATCAAGGACTCATGCATGATGACATCATCCATGTAGTGGACCTCTATAAAATCCTCCATGGGTCATTCTCATGGATAGATAGATTGTATGCCACCTACCACTCCGTACATTAATAGGCCCATCATGAATTACACGTAATGTAATGTGAATTCTATCCACTTACCCTACTCTATAAATGCTCCCATCCTACTAGTACTTGATGATATTCATTAACAAAATATCACCTACTCATATCACAGGGTTCTTAAGGAACTTTAAAAGTTCATAATGTGCAAGCATCCCCTTCACTGTTAGATCTCTATTAATCTGGTCTCAAAGATTCAATATTTCTCTCTCTCTCCATTTGATCCTCAGGTTTTTTGCCTCTTTGTTCATAAAAGTCAATAGTCAATGCACGTTTTTTCCACTAAAATATTGTAACTTGAATTTGAACTTTTCGAGATAAAAAGTGCAATGCATGTGCACATTTAGTTAATGAAAAAGAATGAATAATTCACACCTTTTCACCTAATAGATACGATGTTAAGTTGCACATTTTTTGTTAATATATGTGTTGGAAATGTTGGTCCCTTTTCCATGAGTGCATTGTAGAGTTGGTACAAAATCTGTAAAAATAGGTGCCATCTTTCCTAAGTCTCCCATGACGCCAAGAAGTCCTAAAATAAATACCTTTAACCTATAGTTCATGGAACAAAAAATAACTATTGGATGGAATATATTAGTCACCACATATTAATATGTCACTACATTTTGGTATCCATGTCGGTATTTCTCAATTGAGACATGAGTTTCTATTGTCTATGAAAACAAAATTAGCCTCATATGCTTGTTCGCCTCACTTAGTGGTGCATACCTAAACTCCCATAAGCTTTCCACGTTACGACATTATTTATTTTAATTTACATATCATGTACCCACCTCTTCATTCATACTATAAAAGTTATAATTTTCTTGCCACAATTCACCTACCCTCAAGGGGATTACCATAAGTGTTCCCCCTCGGTTACTTCCACTTGCTATCATAGACATTTTTCATTCATTTGGTCACTTTGGGACACTTATCTCCTTTAACATATCACTATGTATATATTCCCATTGTTTGGGAACACCATTAAAAGTGCTCCATATCACAACTACAATATGTATATGATCTCTTCTGGTAGCATCATTGGTCTCCCTTGTTCGGAGCAATTTTTAATAAGTCACTCATGGAACCTTCTAATATTTTCCCATCGATAACCATTTATTTTAGTAACCTCCTCCATGTGTAGAACCCATTTTAGTTATTTCCCCTAGTTATCCCATTGTATCACTCCTCTTAAATCATTGCCCATACCCTTAGTTATTTCACGAAGAGTCATACACTAACTTTTTTCTTTTCTTTTCACGTGGTTCACGGCATCAAAAATTGTGTTCTGGGCTCACTACATCCATAGTAACAATTATAGGGGGGCACCCAAAGGGGTCTCACCCGATTGGGTCCATTTTTTGGATCCTAATTCTGAAGGACCTAGAGAGTTGGATTCATGAGAATTGAGCCTTCGACCTCAATATCCATAGTTTTTGGACTCGAAATCCAACAAACAAAGCTACCAGTCGAGGCTTGATTCATGCACTAACTACTAGGTAGGTCATATATTTATTATCTCAACAAATATAGTGTTGGGTCAACCCCTATTTAACCCTCCATCGCCCTTGTATTAGTCCCAATTTTATCTCACATCCTTGTATCATTCCTTGTGCTGATAAATAAATATTCCCTCATTACTTTTGTTTCTAGTGGACATCCCTCTATCAAATCCAGCACACTCTTTCAAGAGGATGTTCTAGAGACATTATGTTCCTTCACCCCATTCGTCATTGATGGATTAACTTGAACCGATCAAGGGGATGCCTTATTTCCCCTTAGCTTGGTAGGTTCCCATGTGCTCGACTTCAATACATTATCAAACCATTGAGAATTGTACATTATGGGTGGTTTATTATCCTAGTTTGTAAAAAAACTCTCGACATTCATAACTCCATCTAGATCTTGAGTCCTTTTGGAGTTCATTCACTTAGCAACTTTCTTTGATGAGTGGGTTGCATTGGCGACATTGATCTGATTTCAATTTTTGTTTAACATTGATCTGATTTCATTTTTTGTTCCTTGGAAATGTTTGGATCTTGCTTATAACTATTGATCCATATGTGATGATCTCCCTTAATATATGGATCCTTCCATATTTGGGCCCCTTCCGTATTCAACAGGGCTTCAGTTGTTGTGATTTTCCATCCTATTGAATGTCATCATTGCTTCTCATGTATTTAAGATAAGATGAGATATGGACACATTTATATTCTTGGATTGGGTCCCTTTTGGCCCTCATTTTCAAAAGTAATATATTCATGTATTATGATTAGGTCCCATGAAGCCTTTATCCTTGATTGGATTGAGACATTATGATAAGTATGGGATGGTTGCCTCACTTGTATTTGAGATCACATACACATCTTACCCATGTGGTTAGTTGTTTGTACGTGGGTCTCCATGGCCCCTTTAGGAGGGAAATTATTTCACTTTTATTTCTCATAATCCTCACTAAGATGGTTATATTCTCCTATAGGTTTAATAGACATAAAGTTGTGATGTATTTCGTCCATGCAACGTGTTCCTGACCTAATACATTAGGGGGAAATTGTTAACAACTTAATTTTTCTCGCCCACTTTGTCATGAGTATCATCACCTTTGTACATAAACTTTCAACAAAATTAGCCCCATTTCCAACATCTACATAACCATATAACTTCAATTTTGTGGTAAAACAAACCTAAAAGCTTAACTATCAAATTCAATTTGCGAATTTTGGCCAAAAAGTTGTGAATGTGTTGCACTTTCTCCTTAAAATTCCATGAGATAGTCCTAAAATAGAAAATAGTTATTCATCAATGTTTTTCACATTTACAAAAGGTGTAGTGGCTAAAAGTGAGAATCATCAATTTGTTATTAATAAAAATAACCTTTGATATGGTCTCTAATACCTATCACTAACCCACTACTTCATTAGTGAAAATGGATATAGGGGAGCCAGTTCTAAGAGTTTTCCACATAATTTCCTATAAATAAAACCTTGAATATCATTCATATCAGACCATCATAGAATGCATAATAGGCAAGCTTATGCTACTAGCTTTCCTACATAGATATAGAGTTCCCACATGTGTCCTCTTCTTTCTACTAGTGGATTCCATACTACAACATCAACGGCTTGGAGTGGAGCACTAGAGGAGAAGAAGAACCCTCACTTGGGTTGGATGTCGAGTCCTCATCTTCATGAATCAATATGAATGTGTTGTAATCTTATTGTTTTCTTTTCATTATTAATACGATCTAGCTCATTATTTATTATATGCTTTGTATGTTATATTCTACAACATATTTGATCACTTATGCATCAGATATAATAGTGTAAGTTGTAGATATTTCCCTCAACTTTTGCTTATATCATTTGATTTGGTACTCAAGTAACACAACAGGATTTGAACCCAGAATCCAACGACATCCGATGTAAAGTACGGGCGTGTCGGATTGCAATGATGAAAAGTATTGTACATTCCAATTTCTTTTATGACCTTCGAATTTCCAACGTCCTTAGTGTAGGTTTTTCGATGGAACGTGGAGGAATAGTCGTCAGATATGCGACGGCTGAGTGTCAAATTTGGGATGGCCATTTGTCGAATTTGTGAGGACACGTGGAGGTTCAGGCGTCGGATATCTGACAATAGTGTGTCAAATTTTCGACATCTTTGGGCTATTTTTTGAAATAATATAAATACATATTTCAAATAATTTAAACCCATATTTTCAACGGTAACTAGGTTCATATTGTCGGATATTCGACGACTGTTGAATTATAAATATAAAAAATTTAAAACATTCTAACATGTTTTCTATAGAACCGAGGAACGGTTTGCGGAAATTATTTATTCCTCGATGGACAATTTGAGGAATTGTTCTATTCTTCAATGGGAGGTTGCGGGAAAAAAAAATTCTTCGACAGACAGTTTGCAGGAATTTTTTTATTCTTCGACAAACCTCCATTTGAGAAAATTGTGATGCGTGGAGCTTGATTTTTTAAGATTGTCGACAGTATTCATTCACGAATTTTGTGACAAAATGTCAAATAGAAATAATCCTGATCCAAATGAACACAATCAACAATTGCTTGCTAAACTATGGGATGCAGCGAAACAAAGGGGTGATGGCAAATGTTATTGTCCATGTACTCAATGTAGGGTATTTAAGAGGAGAAGAATATTGATCTCAACAGCCACAAAACATTGCAGGGAACATGGACACGCTGAGGGGGGGAATGAGTATCGTCCATTTGTAGGTTTGACATTATAAAGTTTTTTATATTCTTTGCTTTGGTAAATGTATGTATTATTTTAATATTTCCTATATTAAATTATATCTATTGATGTTTTCATGTATTTATAGAGGAAATACACCCTACGGCATATCGTCCAGAGGAAGTGCTTTCAGAACAAGTTCCAGATCAGGATCATGGAGAGTCTATGTTCAATGGAGAACAAGTGAATGATCATACTGATAACGTAGTTGAGGATGATGGTACAAATACATTGATCCATGATTCATTTAATGTTAGGATGGATGATGATGATGATGATGATAATGAAAATGATGATGACTTTGACGATGTTCACGATATACCTATTCTTGATAAGGCATATGAACCCCTTTATGAAGGCTCCAAAACAAATCTTCTCTCTGATGTATTGTTGATAGTGAACTTGAAGGTTATGAATGGTATTTCAAACATATCAATCACACAGATGCTAAGGTATGTAAAATAATCCATCACATATATACGATCATGATAAAGTTTATCTATATTCCTATAATAATTGTATTGTTAACTCATTATTGATCATCATACGGATTAAGTGTGTTTCATTAATATTATTTATTTATTACATTAACTTCTTTTTTTTTTTGTAGCTTGATAGCTGAATTTTTGTTACCACCATCAAATATTTTACCTCGCACATATTGAGATTTATCTTCCATCATGAAAGAGATTGGAATGCATTATGAAGCAATTCATGCATGCCCCGATGACCATGTTATATATTATAATCAGCATGAATTTGCAATAGAATGTCTGGAATGTCATATAAGTAGGTATCGAACAAATCAAGTAACAAAAAAGGTCCCTCATAAGGTTCTTCGTTATATTCCCATCATTCCACGTTTGCAATGACTGTTCAGGTGCAAAAACATAGCGCAATTTATGGATTACCATGCCAGGAACAGAAGTCAAGATGATGTTATTCAAATGCCTGCAGATGGTTCTGCTTTTAGAGATATGGAGGAAAATTGGCTTCACTTTAAAGAAGAACCACGTAATCTTAGGATTTCTTTGGAAGTAGATGGTGTTAATCCATTTTCACAGATGAAATCCATTTACACGGTGTGGCCTATTTTTGTTATAAACAATCATCATTCCTCCATGGTTGTCAATAAAGAGGGAGCACATAATGTTGTCGATGATTATTCCAGGTATTTTGTGTGTACAATTGTTTTATTTCTAATGCAATTGTGGCATCTCATTTTTCGTATTATGTTTCCTAATTTCATTTGTATATTTTTGTATTTTACTCTTGTGCATGGTTTATATATCTTAATGGTTCTCATAATTATATATTTTATATGCACTTCAAATCAATCAAGTAAGTTCCAAGTCAAAGATATGAATGTATATATCGAACCTCTTATAGATGAGCTATTGAAGTTATGGAATGGCAACACTATGTATGACGTATCTAGACCAATACAACAAAGGAAATTTCAATTCCATGCAATGGTTGTATGGGAAATACACGATGCCCCTTGGTTAACCCAATTTTGGGGTTTGTATTTTTAAGTTCCACTTTAATTGCATTTAATTATATGTAGTTAATATAGTTAATATATAATTATAATTGACATAGATATTCCATATCTATATATTGTAGGTCTTTAGACAAAGGGTAAATTTGCATATCCAGTTTGTGGTCCTAACATAAAATCTTGTCGCTCAAAAAGCTTAAGAAAGGAGGTGTTTGATGAGTATAGGCATTTCCTCTCTAATAATCACAGGTATAGAAACACCAAAAAAAAAAAAATCAATGGGAAGCAGGAGACTACATTAAAACCACAGAGAATCACACCTCACCTTTGGAAGATGCAATACAATAGAAATCGTCATTATGGTAAGTATGGATCATCATATATGAATTGTTATGTATTTTAATTTTTATTGTGAGTTGTTTACTGTACTGCCCATATTTTATTTATGATGTAATTTATTTATAAACTACTATTCATGATGTCCATCGTGATCATGAAGTCATTAATGGGCTTCCACAAGGAATGAAAAGTTATCCTATACAATTCAGCAGGTTGCCCTACTATAAGCACCTACAAATTGCTCATTTGTTTGATACAATGCATATTGGAAAGAATTTGACTGAAACATTATGGAGACAACTAAAGCTAAGAAGGGAGAAAGATAAAATTGCGAAATCTTGCAAATACATTCAAGAAGGCAACCATGCAATGAAAGACATCATCCAATTTCATAGCAATGGAGACCAAGTTAATATAAACTCAATTCCATGGATGTTTACGGAGCAGCAAAGCAATCTTGTCAAAGAAGTAATGCGGAAAATTAAATTTTCCACTGGATTTTGTACGAACTTGAAGAATATAATAACAAAAGAAGGTGATTTTGCGAGGGTCAAAACACATGATTGGCACGTCTTCATTAAGGTAATTATTATTGTTATGTCCATATAATTATTTTTTTTCATTTTATTGCATAAATTTGTTTTCTTGTTTGTATACTCTTTGTTTAATAAATGGTGTGGTTTCTATATTGATATAGTATGTTTTACCTCTCTCTTTCCGAACAACTTCGACAACAGGGTCAAACAAGTTATATATAATCTTGGTAAATACATGAGGTTACTAGCGATTAGTTGCTTGTGCTTAGTGTTTCTTTAATTCTTCGTATAATTTTTTTTTGTGCATTATTTAATTATATGTAATTTAATGTTTTTTTTTGTTAAATATCATTATTGGTTTGCGTCACTTGTAGATGGTTGACATCTAAAGAAATCCATAAAGAAGATATAAATTATTGGAGGAGAGGAATTCCTTGTATCATGTGTGAAATGCAAAAGCATCTACCTTCAGCATTTTTCAATGCACAGGAACACTACCTCATACACCAAGTTGAGGAGATTGAGTTGTGTGGACCTGTGCACTCAAGTTCCATGTGGATGGTTGAGAGGCACTTGAAATTTATGAAGGGTTTGGTGCGACAACGAGCACATGCTGAGGGTTCTATAATGGAAGGATATATGGTATACCAAAATATGTTGTATGTCAGTGAATATCTTCCTTTTTTAGCGTCAAATCTAAATTTACATCGCATTTGTGATCCAGACTCCAATCACAAATTTGAAGGGGAGCAACTGAATGGGAAAGGTAGATCGAGGAAGGTGAAAGGTAACTATTTTCTAGTGGATGTTTATTATATCGTTCATATTCTAATTGCATTTTCTAGTTATTGCATCAATTAAGAGCATATACTTTGT
>LPNX010940932.1:95759-137629 GCA_001517045.1 Pseudotsuga menziesii
CATTTTCATCATCGTCGTCGTCGTCGTCGTCATCTACATCATCATCATCTTCATCGTCGTCATCATAATGATCATCATCATCAACAACAACTTCACCATCTTCATCATCATCACCTTCATCTTCATCAGCATAATCATCGTCGTCATTGTCGTGATCATCATCATCATTTTCCTTGTTTTCATCATCTTCAACATCATCATCATCTTCATCATCATTGTCATATCTCCCTCATAATAAAAGTCTCAACATGTGGTGAAAATCGCCTTACTTCAAAACCAGGATAAGAAAATCATACAATACCAAATGATTGATAACAACATAAAGGTAAGTACATGGCACATTAGATGGCACATTAAGTAAGTACATGGCACATTAGATGGGTAAGTACGTGGCACATTAGATGGTTAAGTGCATGCCACATTGGACGAACAACATGGAACATTAGATGAGTAAGTGCATGCCACATTGGACAAACAACATGGCACATAAGATGGGTAAGTACACACATTAAATGATTGATATCAACATAAACTCTAGACAAGACATTTGTTTTAAATAATGCATTCAATGATTGACATTGGTTTTATGGCTATTGTCAACTTAATAAAACACATATACCATTATCGACACCAGCATCACGATTTGTCAACCTCTCGCGCCTGTAGAAATTGCCACTACAGAGTATTGTCCATCCTTCGGCCCTCCAACAAGTATTATCGACCTCTCGCACCTGCGGAAATTTCCATTACAGCATTTTTCCCATCCTTCGGCCCTCCAACGAGTAAGGTTTCAGAGGGAAACAGCTACAACTTTCTTTACAGTTACCAAGGGCCAACGATTTGGAGAGAGTCATTACGCTGACTATGAAGGGCCAACGACCGGTAAGTCAATTACCAACCTTTCATTCAATTCCATGTATAATTAGGGGTTTAATTGAGTAAGTTGTAGGTGTTTTCTTAAGTGTTGGTCGATGATTATTGGAGCTAGGTCCTGACTATTTGAAGGTTGCTGGATATGGCTTGTGACTGTTTCAAGGCTGCTAGGGCTAGGTTGTGACAGTTTGAGCCTACCTAGGTTGGTTCATAACCCTTGTTAACCTACTAGTGTTTGGTTGTGAATGTTATGATTCTGTTAAGGTTGATTCATGACCATAACATAAACCAACATCATTAAAAATAGATTGTCGATTTATGGGAATGCTCATTTGGTGAATACAACGCATTTCTCCACCATCAAACCACCTTATCCCTCCAAATTTGGATCATTTTCGACTATAAAGCATCAGGGTCTCTAAATCAACTGATGTCACCTAACTTTACTGATCAACCTATTGGCATAGTTACTTGGCTATTAATTACTTATTTTTAGGAGTGAAAACCCCAGCATATTCACACGAAGGTCCCTCCCTATCAAAACTGGACGAATCCAACTAATAAAAATAGGATTCATGGAGAGAAGTTTCTTTAGCATTCCCTTGCTGTGTATGCTAGCAAGCATACACAGTCAATAAAATTTGATGTGTATGCTTGCTAGCATACACAATTTCCACTTGGGGCTTGATAGTGATAAAACCAAATGAGCATGCAATTTCCCATGTGTCATTCATGCTTAGTGTAACGCTCCACTTGGGGCTTTGTTATTGACTTATTCCATGCAAGTTATTGAGTGTCTTTGTAAGGCATCACTCTTAGAGAGAATATTGTAGTGATTATTATTTAGTGTTATGCTAGCTATGTGAAGGATCTTGAAATAATGAGTATTTGTTATTATAACAATGTTTGTTCTCAACGGATGCATGCACTAGGGTTCCTTGGTTTGTTGGATGCAAGTGAAGAGTGTGTGAAGCTTGTGTGATGTGAGTTATTGGGATTGGATAGTGGTGTGATCCTTATATATCGATGTTGATCTCCTTAAAGAGGATTTTGTAGCTTGGTCGGATGCCTTGATAGGGATTGCTATTATAATTAGTTAGGGGTTGCACTAATTGTGGATTCCCTAGATAGGGTTTGGGTTTCATTGAGAGTCCTTTCTTATGTTGAATTGGATTTGTTGTACCATATTGGTATTAGATGAGGTATTTAGCATGACTTGGATGAGACTACAGATTTAAAAGGCATTATTATATATCTAATGTTAATGAATTCAGTTTCATGTATGCATACCATACATGTACTATTGAAGGGTTTTTGTATTGATTTATCATGAATTAGATGAGACTGCAGATTTCAAAGGTTAGTTATTATATATCCAATTTTAATGAATGAAAGTTCATGTATGCATACCATATATTTACTAATAAAGGGTTTTTGTATTGATTTATTGTTGAAGTATGTCTCCATTGTCTATTTATTTGAACTTGCGTACGATACTGGTGGGAGAATTTAATGAAGTATTTTCAAGTGGTTACTAAATATTTTATTTTGTCCTTAACACTCAAATTTCTATGAGATAGACCTATGATCAATCTCATTGGAGTGAGTTGAAATTTATGAATTGGTTAAAGTGTATATTTCTTGGTGAAATTTTCCTTGTTCAAAAAATTCCTACGTCTATTAGTTGACCCATAAAGGCATTTATAAGTGCACAATGTAACCCAATTCTAGTGAGGCTTTCACATTTTGTCTCCCCTTCCTCTTCGGTTCCCACCACCAATTTCACTACAACATCCACTTTAGCTCTTATTTTAGATTGGCTTGAATCCTTCATGACCAATACTTGATTTTCCTAATATAAATATTGCTTAGGCTTATAACCTATCTACATCTCTATCCATTTTTCTTTCTCTCATGAATATTCTAACACTTATAATTCCAAAGACCAAGGACCAATTAATGTTGACTGAATATTTTAGGATGAAGCACTAATTAAGGGCCCTATAATGTTGAGAATCATTTGAAATTTATAAACATTACTACAATCAATAGGAGTAAACTTAGCACTTAATTATAACAATGATTTTTAGTTAACTTAAGAAAAAATATTGCTCTCAGATAGAAGTCATCTCTCAATTCGCAAAACTAGTGCTTGATATAACAATGTCATTCCTAAACCATTAAGCCATGCACCACTAGGAAAACCAATAGAAACATGAGAAATTGATCTTTGACATGCCACTGCCACCTAATTATTCCAACTTATAAATAAAATGCTATGTTTCATGTTATCACATCCCAACCCACATTTGCTTTTGAGAATGTTTTTATTCTCTAGTGTGGTAATGATTTTTAACGTGTTCTTATCACCTTAAAATTTATGAATCCATACCATGATTAATAAGACTTTTATGGTATTTATTCATGAACCCTTTTGTATATGTAACATAAGATTTATCCCTAAAGTGTTGATGCCCCCCTACATACTAACTCGCCCCTCTTAAAATACTCAAAAGAGAATTTCCCTCCCTCAAGAACCAATGCCTCCTTGGATAGACAATCTCATGCAACATAGCAATACAAATTTGGAAATTTGGGTACTGGCTCAATGCTAGGTCAAGAGATGTGTCAAGATCCACTATTGGATGAAATGGGTTTACGAGTTCAATTGGTTGAGTCTCATATGGTGTACCATATACGTGATGGAGCAACTAATTTGATGTCACGTGAATCAATATTGAGTATGTGGTTAGTTCATTTTCCAGACTGGCAAGGAATGGAAGGTGGTGTGGTAAGTTCATTTTCCGGATTGGGAAGGAATGGAAGGTGACTGTGTATGCATGCAGGCATACATAGCAAAACAATTTGCTTGTTTTGTTGTGTATGCTAGTAAGCATACACAGTCAATAAAATTTGTTGAGTATGCTTGCTAGCATACACAACAACAAAATTTGCTTGCTTGTTGTGTATCAACTTTCTTAATGTTCTTGGAGGATCAACTTTGAGATTCAAGGACTAGAGCTAGAGGAGGTAGGCATAGAGTTCTATTGATGAATATGATTCTTATATAGGCAACGATTCTTCGACATGTATGATTTTTTATTTATTCACAATAATTTTTTAAATTTCCTTTCTCATCGAAAACTCTTCCCATTTCCCCATTTTGTGCAACTTAGAATATAACCATAACCCTAAATCTATAAGATGAACCCTAACTTCATGCTTCTAGGTGTTCAACTAATACCACTACTGTAGTTGCACATGACCTTGAGGAGTCCAAGCTTGAGTGAGATGATAGTGCCATTACTAGTCTTTATTCTAGTTATACTAGTGATGATAAGTTTGATGATTGATCATTTTTATTAATGACATGTATGTTTTATGATCATTGATGTATTTGTATGATATTGGCATCATAGCATGTTGTTTTTTTGGACTCTACAAACCATTTAGACCTCATTAATTATTTATTTTGTTTACGATATGTATTACATTGTTGCACAATAGACTTTGTGTTATCTTGATATGTTCACCATCTAAGATATATACATGACTATACTTTGGATATTTTGTCTCTAATGTTTTGGAATCATGGATTATGACCTTTAAAATATTTTTTTTTTTAATTTTAAGCATTTTTTAGTATACGGAGTCATTAAATTCAAATGAGTTGAGTCATTATTGATTCAAAGTCTTAGTCAAAGTTCCTAGTGAAATTTGACCCTCAACTGATTTGGACTCTTAGAGTTCTTAAAACATAGATAGACATTGTGAGAGTACATTAGTATCTTTGCTTGATACATTAATTTTTAATAATTATGTTGATATGAAAATGAATGTTATTTTAGGGCTGCTTGAGGCCACATAATTAGAAATGAATGATGTTTTAGGGCTACTTGAGACCACAAACAGACCCGGAATTTCCCATAGTGCTATAAAAATGGTATAGACCTATATAAAAAGTAATATTTGTCATAGGACAAAGATTTCTAATCCATTTACCAATTACAAGCAATATTTGTCATAGTACAAAGATTTCTAGAATTCCTTTGCTTGTAATTGGTAATAACCCTATTAAGATGGGATCACTTAGAATACTAGGCAATATTGGGACACAATATACTACAGAAGATGGACGAGAAAATGGCTCAAACGAAGACTAGACTAAAGGAATATAAAAATTGTTAAAATAACTATAACAATACAAAAGGGGACTTACTTCCCTATAGTGGATTTATTGGTGTCTCAAGCCCATCTTAATGAATAAATGGTATCCTAGAAGATCAATTTTAAACTCTTCCTAGTTTAACCAGTTTCATAAAAAAAGAACTATAAAGATAACTAGAGGGTTTTTTGTTCTTCTCACAGAAATGAATATTTTATTTTGGAAATGTATGTGACCTATATGCTTAGTGGGGATGAGTATTGAATCCACATGCCTCCATATGAATTTATATATGGAAGGCCTTACAAAACCCCTCTAAGTTGGAATCACTTAAAGTACCAAGCAATTATGGGACTCAAGATACTAAAGAGATGGAAGATCAAATGGCTAAGACAATGATTGTTTATAGAACTATGAGAATACAAAAGGGGACTAATTTCCTTGTAGCTTATTTAATGGTGTCTCCCACCCATCTTGAACAAGAAATGGTTTCTATAATATCGAGTTGCAATTTTGCCTAGATAACCAAATTCAGGAAATAAAGTTATAAAGACAACCATAAGGTTTTCCAGTTCTTCTCATAGAGATGAATATTTAATTTGGAAATGTCTATGTCCTATATGCTTGGAGGGGAGGTGTGATGAAACTAGTAAATACTTTTTTGGTGTTGTTTCAAAAGGCTTAGCTTTATAAGTCAATATAATGTACAAAGAGTAATCCTTAACATCACTGAATTTCCTCTTACCACCATAATGAGGAAGGCAATCATATCCAACTAGGCTGTAATAGTAGACGACACAATGTACTCTCCTAGAAACGACTTAGCATAAATTTGAGCTTACTAGTATTCCAAAAAAATTTGGAAATCCATTCAATTGAAAACCTTTTTAGGATCTTAAAAGTTGCTTTATATCTCTTTTTCCATGAATAGGATAGAGTAGTGATCCATAGGACATGACAACTGGACACCAATAAATTTCACCCATAACATAGCATAATTGCTTCTCAACTCACAGAAGTATCCCAGAATTGGCTTTCTACTCATTCTTTGCTGCTAAAACATGCCCAGGACCACTGTTCAATTGCATAAGTCAGCCTAGAATATGGATAGGAGGTTGTGTTCTACTGCTAGACATGAGTTCAAGCACCAATAGAAGCCACTTCAAAAATTTTCTTCCACCTTTTTCCCATGAAAGATGGTACCATAAAATTATTAATATATAGTGGTGTAAGATTTCACTGTTAGGAATACATCTTATGTTGAGTTATTGGGATTAAACCACATGGAAGACTTTAAAATTGTCCGACACTAGTGAATCAATTTCTTCTCAACCCCCATATGGGGCTTAAAAATTAAGAATATGTAACTATTTACCTAATCTGTGACAATGTAAAATCATGCATAGGCCTGAAAATACTACAAATGAATTGGAAAATACTACAAAATCATGCATAGGTCACAATGGGTGGTCAATTGGACTTTTGCTGAGCTAAACTGGGCTATTTCTTAGTGATCAACATTCTGAGCACATCGCAACCTCTTAAGCATCAGTAAACAATATCTATGTCTGGTACTATTTTGAATAATTTTGGGAGCCTTATTATGAGTCCTAGGTCAGTTCTGTTCATAATGGCTAGCAGTAGGAGGCTTGGTTTTCAATTGTGTCCGACAAACTATGCATGTTTTCATTTCTCTCTGTCTTCATAACAACAGTCAAAAACATTTTAGGGCATCTCTGATTTGAGTTTTGGGCATGGAAGAGACTTGAAATATGTTCCATCCTATGGCAGAAATGCATCAATACATTGAGTTTGTCTTCCAGCACAAGGGGTGGACAGAGGTTACAGGATCAATATTTCTCTGTCTGTTTTGGGAAATCTTTGACACACCATCAATGATGGACCTATAGCAAATTCTCCATTATATGGTCTCTTAGGAATATTTAGTGTGCATAGCAGCGATTATTGGTGAGAGATATTATAATTTGATGACAAGAGCCAACTGGAAGTGTAGAAAAATTTTTACTGAGGTGACAGTGGATAACAGCCTTAGGTTATAGTTGGGCTAGCTTGTTTTTAGGGGATTAATCACACGTGCTAGCTGAAGCTGTAACAAGGACATTGTAAAACTATTTTTGGTAGAGTTCATTAATAAATTATTGATGGAGTTGATTATGTGCCAAACTGTAAGCACAACTTCTTGTGTTTTTTTTAGCTGACATAGCTCAAGGCTTAAATGCCACCCCATGCTTATTATGCTCAGTACACCCATTAGATTGCCTTCCCTTGCTTTGAAGAGAAGGTAGGCCCTACCCATACATACAAAATTATAGTTTATGTTTTAGGTTAGATATGTCTGAAACTAGCAATGGAAATCAGGCATTTCTCCACCTATATAGACTCAAGCTTCTTGTGTAGCCTGCCTCAACCAAAATATTGGTAGCTTCCTGCTTATTCACCCCTTAGTATACTTAGTAAAACATGGACTTAAAAGAAGGATTCACATAAACTTTGTTGAAAATTAATGGATAGTAGTCTAGACATATAGATGCCAAAATGAATATTACTGGAGGGATGGAATTATAAGGGATTGATGTCCAGAGAAGGAATGTTTTCTCCTTGTGTTGCATAAGTAAGTTTTGTGGTTTTCAAACAATTGATCCAACATAAAATTTCAATAATGGTATACTTTGAAAACCCTACCCTTTCCTTTCATTTATAGAAATTGTTCTGATAATTCTATACATCCTTTTTCACCTTAGTATAAATGAAATAATTATTCCATGACCTTTTTAGGTCTACGTTTCCTTTGTGTATCCTCTATGTTTCCTCATTTCTAGCATATCCTTTCACCTCAAATCTGCAAACTCAGGGCTGCATTATTCATTTTTGTCAAAACCTGCAAACCCTAATTTCCCTATTGTTAGTCTATTGTTATCTCTCATATACCTCTCAACGTTTGGTTGTAACCCTAAAGGATGGAGGTTTTCCATTCCATTCATGAATGATTCCATTCAATTGAACCCTAACCCTGAATAATTCCATTCAATTCAACCCTAAACGATGGATCCAAATGCAACTGATACATCCTCAAAACCATAATGGCTATCGAGACAAGATTTGGACGGGAGTTTGTTCTAATGAGTTGGAAGTTTTTCTAATTTATGTGTAAGCCTACGGGTGTAGAGTACAGAGAGAGGAGTGGCCAAGAAAATGAATAATCAGACCAATGTAGACTGGAGAACTGACTTAGAAGTTGTGTGATCCAGTCGGTGTAGTGTTAGAAGCTCTCAGAAAGTGAACTCATCTATAGAGGTTGGAGAAAGTAATGCATTTCGTCGGATATCCGACATATATGCTAACCACCGACATCTTAAATTAGTTTATATGACTTTATCCATGTCTATAAGGAGCACAATATGAATGCAAACCATTTATCCAAGAAAACATTGAATATGAAGTTCGGCCTCCTCTCCTTCTCGTAACTTTTAGAAGGAGAAATCATTGAGGAAGGCATGATACAGTTAATTTAAGAGCCTTTTGATTTGTGCGGCATAGTCTTTTTTGGTTCTTTCTACTATGGGATACATCAGCATGTTTCTTATTTTAGCTGGGGATATAGGTTGTGTTTTCATCCCCTCAGGGGTGAGTTTTCTCCACCCTCGATTCCTCCTTGGAGAAGATGTTTGGGATCCTTATGTTCTCCGTGTCGTATTGCTACTTCAGTCATCTTGGGATTGTGGATTTCATCCCTCCCCTTGAGATATTTTTTTATACTTATGATCTCCACTCGTTAATGGACTGACTTGTTTCCAAGACTATCTAAAAGTTACATTTTATTCACTACTAAATATCAAGTTGGAACACCTCTTTTTCTTCTGAAAAAAAAGATACAGAATATTTCTAAATGATTTTATCACATATATTGAGATCCGTAAACTAGGTCTTTTATATTTTTAGGTGAGGAAATAAACTAAATTAAAATAGGTACACCTAAGAGTATTGTAAAAAACATAGTTTGTATTTTGAGATTAATTGGCTGAAGCATTTGATATGGAAAGACTTGAAGCATCTGAAGCATTTGTTAAAGGACCATGTGTTGAATTGTTATACTATGGAATTATTGATATTATTCAGGATAATGATATCAACATCATGTCATGCTTATAAGTCTTTCCAAGTTTTTTGTTGGTATTTTGCTATTATTTTCCAAATTTTTTTTGTCCATGGTGTAGGTAGAACCAAACAGGTATTTGTCAGACCTGTATTCCTCCAGTGAGAGGAGTTTGGGAAGGCTAGAGGAAAGTGAGATGTCAAGTAGGTCTACAAGGGCAAGATCAACTAGATGTCATAAGATCAGAAGAAGATTCAATAAACGCATGGAATTTTTTCTCAAAGGAGGGGGGTCATGTTCCTATGATGATGAGACAGTAGGAGACATAAAGGTGCCCTTAAGGAACAAACACCTAGTGAAACAACATGTGCCTAGGGATCTTCCACAAGTAAACAGTGATTTTTGTGTGAATGAGAGGACATATAGAATTGCACTGTCGTCATTATATGGATTGGGATTGTTTTGCATGGATGGCATAAAGGTTGGATATGACAGATGTATAGAATTGATGGAGTATGTTGGACCCTCTTACAACTACAGTGATTGGATGTGCCTGGTCCAATATACACGAAGTATGTGTAGATATGGGTTGTTAACAAATTATATACAACTGAAAGACAAGCTCAAAATAAAGGAGCAAAGTTGTACATTGACGGAAGGCCAAAAACAACTGGTAATATTGCGGGGTTTATAAATAGTACACAACCAGGGTCTACACTTAAGCAACCCAGCTGCATATTTGAGTCGCGTTAAGGAAACCATGTCTTTCTATGTGCCATTAAATCAATAGTTGATGGCGAAGAACTGCTTATTAATTACATTTTGAATTGTTTAGATACAAACAAGGTTAGTATGGTTGTGGTACATCCAACAATTTACCCAACATTTTATTAATTATTTTAACATCTATAGGATTTTTCGTTAGCATATAATTATAATTTTAAATTAAATTTCCTATGTTGAATTTGCAGGGAGGTGATGGGGGGCTCATCACCCCAGCAGAAGGTGAGAGGAGTATACAATCCGTAAGGCAACAAGTGTACATCAAAATATTATGTTTTAAAATTGTTTTAGTGAATATTCTGGTTTCGCTAGGTAATTTTTATGTTTTTTATGCATGGTTCTCTCAAGGGCACCTCCCTCTTCGTAGATGTTAGTAGACCTGAATCAAGGTGGTAGGTATACATAGATATTGCCATTGTAAAAATTTAGGATGGACAAACAAATATGTTGTTATGTACTTTCATTAGTATATTCGGTTTGTTTATATAATCATATCTATTTTCCATGTAGAGTGTTGATCATTGTAGCCAACTAACTATTGATTAGCTGACTACAGCATCGGGGCAATAGGTAAACATGAATGTAATTCTCCATTTGAAATAGTTTAAAATCGTACACATGTATATTGTGTAGCATAATGTTTATCTTGTTATGTGTTTTTTCGTTTTTATGTTTGTGTTCATGATGATGATGTTGTCTACTTTTTCTGTAGGTATACTGGGAAAAATCCCCAACTGTTGATCAGGGGAATGGAGGCTCGAGGCAACCTGTAAACCTAAATGTAATTCCACATTCTAAATGCTTCAAAATTGTACACATATAAAACATGTAGCATAACGTTTATTTTTTTATGTATTTTTTATCTTTTACATATTACATTCATTGTGATAATGTTCTCTAGTTTTTTTTGTAGGGGGATGATCGGGGTAAGTCCCCAGCTATTGATCAAACCACACCCTTGTCTAGGCATCAGGTAAACCTAGATGTAATCCTATGAATCTATCACGATAGACAATTTTTGTTAATATAATTTTTTGCGTAGACTATTGCTTCAAAGACTAAGCAATGTTTTATATATTTATGTTGCAAACATGTGATTCAGTTTATGAATCACGAACTCAACACTCTTTACAGTTTGAGGCCTCCAAGTTGATGAAAGATAATGAAATTAGTAGGTCTGCAGACCCGTCGAGGGTGCTACAGAAGACCTTGGAGAAAAAAAATGAGGAACTACTTCTTCTGACATTGACAGTTCCACAAACAGAAGAGATCAAATCAAAGATTCAATTGTTGTTACAGAGATGTCAACAGTTGCAAGTAAGTTCCCGAATAATAATGTAAATTCATTTAGAACTTTATAATTTTTAATTTTATGTGATATTGAACTTATAATACAATGGTTTGTATTTACATGAAGTTATGCAGATTTACAGTGGTGGTCAAGGCGTTGTTGGTCCCAATGACCAAACCACTCCATGTACACCACATATTGCTCCCTTATTGTCCACTGAATAGTCGGTTAAACGCTCTGTGACACCCCCGAGGCCAGTAGAGGGTGCTGCCGATCTTGACCAACCCACAGCAAATGTTGCAGAAGAAGGGGCGGATGCAAGGTTAGATAGAGAGGTGGATGCATTTCCTGGATCTTCTCGTGTCGCTAGCACTAGTTCAATAGTGACAACATTTTTGGTGAACGAAGAACTCGTTCCAATAAAGATAGAGAGTATTCCAGGTGATTATAGATTGCTCAATTTAGTTTTTATAATTTGTGTCTAATATATTGATAATATTTTTTAATGTTGACTAATGATGGCATTAATGTTTTGCAGGAAATGATGTATTTTATAAACATCTAAATGATTTGTCCTTGCAGATCTTCGGGCCCACCATTTGCACAAGGGGGGACAAACAACCAAAATCTTTAAAGGATGAGCTGACTAATCACTTGGTTGGTATGTTCAAAAAAGATACCTTCGATATATCGAAGGTCCTACAGAAGGCTGGAAAACATCTGAAGATTGTCCGAGACCAGTATAGGGTTCACCTATTAAAGAACCCTAGGTATGAGCGCCCTTCGATGATTCCATCTAGGGAGTGGAAATCCCTGGTGGAAGATGGAAAAGAGAAGGGTCTAATAAAAGAAGGAAATATACCACCAGGAACAAGGAGTTGTGTAATACATTCCAAAATGTAATGGTAAGCCATATTATTATTAGTTTTTCTATTGAATTTGGAACATCCACTAAAGTAATTCAACACTTGATTAGGCTGTCAGACATATCACTTGATCAGGTTGTCAGACACATCTAAGGAAACTAAGGAAAGAATGGAAAAAAATGGTCAACACAAGCTTGGGCCTGGTGGTTATTTGAACTTGGCGGCACGATATGTAAGTATCTAAAACCTGAAACTGCTTCCAAAATAATATAGAGAAAATTATTTTCATTTTATTCTGGCAAAAAAAATAAAATTAATGACATCATGCAAATATGCAGGCCGACTGGTTCAAAGAATATCCCACCAAGGAAGACATGAAACTTGGCTTCAAACAGGGCTTTAACACCGTTGTTGAACGCCAGAAAAGCTTGTATGGGCATACTGAAAGAGTTAGATACACCATTCTGAAAAAAATCCCCAATGAAAGGGCATGAGACTCCATCCTAGTGGGAAAGAGATAAGTTTAACTTTAACTAGGTTCATCTGAGTGCTATTTATTCTACACAACAATGAAAATATGTATTTATGGTTTAGAAAATGTTGGTCAAGTGGTTGTCTAATTAGCTAGTATAAATCCATTTTCATCCAACAAACATACATGATTCTTGACGATTATCCCAGTGCAGAAGAAAGATATTGAGTGAAAATGAGTTGCACAAGTGTTAAGGTATGTTCGTTGTTGCATATTTTATTATGTGCTTAGTGCATAATCAAGAGCTTGAGTTAAAAGAAGTTGCACGAGTGTTAATGTCTATTTGTTGCTACATCTTTTGTTGTGAGCTTCATACCCTCCAAGGGGATTCTCAGATGAGTCAAGGCTGGCTATAAAATTTTGTAAATATTAAGAATTAACCATCTTATTTGAACTTAAGCAACCTAAAATTGTGGCCATATAAATAACTTGAGAAACATATAGAATACCTAATTGCAACAATGGAGAATAAATAAAAAAGATGGTAAGTGAACAAATGATAAAAAGGGTTCCATGGAACTTTATAGGCCTGACATAGATGGCATGTCATCGTGTCGATGACCTTCTTTTCTCTTTCATATCCTTTTCCTTAAAGACAAGTGTAAACACATTGTGCTCCAAAGTATTTTTGTGTGAATCAGATGTGGAAAAGGTCCCCTATACAAGACTAATCTGATTTGGGAATCAAGATTCTGTTGTCTTCCTCTAATACAATTGAGAAAGTGTGAAATAACATGGGAATGCGCAAAAGGTTAACAAGTTGTGATTTATGATGATGGTAGTGTATGACTCAAATGGGGGATTTGGACCCTATTTATATGTGTTATGAATCAAACTCTGTTTCGTATATCAACCTAGGTTTCAACTCTTAATTCCAGTTTTGTACATTCCCAAGACAGTGACTGGACTCACTTGCCCCCACAAGAAACTTTGGGAAAGTCCTATGACACTAGTTACAACTTTGTCACTTGCAGGAAAAACCATATATTCTAATTTTAGGGTCATGTTAGTGATTTAATTGTTAAAGTATATAGAGGTGTACATGCCATACCTACATTTGTATTTTAACTTGTGACCTAAAAAGAGGAAACACATGTTCTTAATCATTAGGCTTGCTCAAGCCATTATATTTGCACTGGTTGACCTATTTTAAGCTACTTTCAATCGAGTTATGGACATGGAGAGCTTGCCTGGTTCATATTTTTGTGATGGGGTCTTTGTTAAGTGGTATTGAAAATGTTTAATATACCATAGTGTTCCACTATTGATGGTACATGGCCCTATGTTGATTTTGTTGTCTGCTTATTATTCATATTAGTTAGAAGGATGAGAACTTGGGAATTTTGCAATATGCCATCCTACATAATCCAATCATACAATATGTGCACTGAAATGGTTTATTGTACAATAATAGCTTGTTGGGTTTCATTGATGAATATGGAAATGACAAGTACAAAATTCTTCAATTGTCTACATACATGTGATATCGACAATTATGATATATAAAGGTTTCCATAGAGGTTCTGCTTCAGCAATGAAGATGGTGGCCATGGTGGCATTTCAGGCCACCAACAAAGGTTTAATTCTTTAGGAGTATGAATAAGCAGTTAGGGTTAGGTGAAAGTTTGAATAGATTTTGATGGAAGATTGCTTCCATGTAATAGTAGCATTGTGTTTAGTGGTTTTCTTTTATGTCTTGAGGGGCATTTTACCCATATACATGGTATCCAACTTCTTTGGTCCATTTCTGATGATTTTCTACACATTTAAAAAATAAAAATATGAAACAAGACCTTCTATGAGGTAGCTCCATAGTTTGTCTAGGTTATCCTACCGTTTTCTTCTAATATACAAAGTGGATATTGGGCATTAAACAAGCCTAAATTTTCTTTAGATTTGGCTCAATTATAAGTAGAATATTTTATAAGTCCAATCTAAACCTTGGCCATTTTTTTACAAAGGCCTTATTGCTAACTAGTTTTAGCAGATCAATTTTATAGGAGTTGGACCATGTTTTAAACACATGACCAAGGATAAATCCAATGACTTAGAATACGAATGTTTGAACAACCTAGGAGTTTTACTTACAATGGTTTCAATTTTCTATTATACAATAAAACTCAATAAATTCTACCCTGATGAATCAACTATGTTTTTTTTTTAAAGAGTAGTTTGGCTCTCATGTCCTACAATTTATTCTTGTTGTAATCTCACAGATCACATAAGGTTACCAATAATACACATAAGAATCATATAAACATACAGAGACAAGAGACAAGAACAGGTAATAGAATAATAGATTATATTATAGAATCACATGAGGGTCCATACATATACAAAACTGAACCAAGTTCTCAACTGGCTCAACAGCCTAATGTATATGATTACAAAATGGTTATGAGTAACTACTTGTTGTTTCGGTCAACCAAGACGATCTTTGGAGGTCAACCTAATCTCCGATTAGTCGGTTAACTCGACTAGTCAGCTCACCGACTAGCTCCTCCAACATCTCCACAAGGAACAAATTGTTTCTTCATCTCGAAGAAACCGGGGAGGTAGTCAAAAATATGATGTCATAAATAGTTACTGCATTTTCCTTGTCCTCATGGGCTGTGTAAATGAATGGACAATCGTTTATGAAGACAAACTTCTACAATAGCTTATGCCTTGATGGCTAGTTGGTGTTGAAATTTTTCCCAACTGCGTAGAGCGTTTTGGATATCGATGGTCAAGGTTGTGGGGATTGATAGAGTCGACATCTTCTCTTGAATGGAACAGTCTGTGATATTTTCCAAGTCAGGTCCCAATGACTGAGCCTTTTCATCTGCTGTATCTAATAATATTTTCATCTAAGGGCAGATCTTGTCGAGTGTACTGATGCTTGGGAGTGCTTGGTTCATCCATTGATGCGCTTGTTTTTCTAGCTTTTCTAGCTTTGTTGTTTCTAATATTATCTGGTCTTGTATTGTTCTACACATGTTGTCGTCCAGACCTTGTTGTTTTTCTGAGTTCTGGATGTGCTCGTGAGTCTGTAGAGTCTGCTAGAATACTTGTCCATAGTAGGCGTACCAACTCCGTCTGACTTCTTCCATGGTGACAGACTCTTCTAAGTGATCCTGCAGTACCTTGTGTGCCTCGAAAAATGTTGTGTAATGCTGCCTTAGTAGCATGAAGGTTTTTTCCTTTTTCTTGTTTTTCTTGATCTGCAGCTGTATTTGTAGGTTCTACATCACACTTTCAAATAATTGGTATGCTCTTTCCAATGGTTTTTTGGTGTCGGTCTTTTACGTCCCTGGTATCACTGTTTGTGTCAAAGTCATACGTTTAGTTAGGAATTCAACTTGTTTCGTTTTCATTTTTTCAATTCTTTCTTGTCTTGCTTGATTTCTTATTGAGGCTTCTTTGGTGAGTGCTTCCAGGAGCCAATCCAACTCTCCATCTCTTAGCTTTGGTGTTTCGACTGGATAATTTGATCCCAGTTGATGAAGGTGGATAGTTTTCCATGTATGTCGTTTCTGTTGTTCTTCTTTTTTATTTTTCTCTTTTCTCTTGCTTTTATGCTTGGACTTATGGACCACTTATGATCCTGTCGGTACGGATGTTGGTTGCTACTATGGTGTTTGGTGTTCTTCAATCGGTGGGTTCTCGATCGACTGAACTTATTCTGTGGTCGGATTAGCTTGTTGGGTTTCTAGGTTGGGGTTTGTGGTTGTTTGTACTTCTAATGGTGGTAAAGATGGTGGTTCTAGGTTGGGATGAGACTCTGGTTCTGGTGGTGGCGGTGGTGGTGAAGTTCTGGAGTTAGAGGGGTGGTAGGAAGATTTGTTCATATGGAGTCTTCGACTTCTGTTTGAGGGTTAACAAGATTGTTGATTCCTTCATCTTCCATGAGGTTGTTGATTTCAGCATCTAAGGCTGCTTGGTTACCTTCGAGGGCAAGTAGTCCCCTCTCTGCCTCATTGACTGGAAGGTTGGTGTAAATGACGAGATGTGAGTTGCGACTACGGTGGATGTCGGGTTGGGATCACGAATGTATCATGATTTGATAAGCCCTATGACTAATGGTGGTGATGAAGTTTGTGGGATGACGCTTTGTCGGGCAGAGATTGACTCGACAAGTTTGTGGGTAGTGGTGATTTGCCGGGCTTTAAGGAATAGATTTGGAAAATATTGATAAATCGTTGAAGTTCAACATCTTTATCAATTTTTTCCTTAAGGGTACCAGGGATTATCTCTTTGTAGGTTAGTGATATGGCCACGGATAACTCTGCCATTATTGTAGTGGGAGAAGGTCTTGGTGATTCTGGATTTGAATCGATACGATCTATTACAGGTGGGGTGGCAGTTCTTACCTTCTTCTGCCTGCCTTTTTTTGCTCCTGATTCGACAAACTACTTGAATTGGGTCTCGACATATACCTTGTTCATTGTAGCATCCTCTAGGATGTTGGCAGCAGTAGCCAATAGTTATTCTTTATCTTCTAACTCTTTTGATAAGATAAGTTTGCGCTTCCCCTTCCCTTTTCCCTGAGTTCCTTTCTTTTTACTTGAGGTTGCTATTTCCTTAGATATTTTTCTCAAATTTTCTTTTGTCATAGCATACTCTAGGTTGTCTGATTGACTATCTTCCTCTATTTATTCTTCCCCTTTCTCCTGTTGTTGATTCGGGACGATAATGTTTTGTTCTGTCAGTGTGACCGCCTGCTGTTCATTTGGTGCATTTTCAATTTGGAGGGGGTTTTGCCCCTCTGTCGGAGTGTCCCCTGAGGTGAAAGTACTGATATGAAGGTTGACTTCATAGTCTTCCTCCTTCTCCTAGTTAGTCAATAGTTCTATAATGACTTGATTATTTTCTTTTGCAGCCTCCAGTATAGGGATGTTAGTTTTGGTCTGCTTGGACAACTCTGTGAAGATCTCCTCGACTGTTGGATAGTAGTCGAGTGGATTTGCCTTTGTTGTAGACCCTTTCTGATGCCATACTACTGTGTGGTCTAGTTCTAGATGGATGTGTGATGTAGGAGGCAGACATCTTTGGATGTTTTGAGGCACCCTCCATCTAGCTCTTTGGATTTTTTAGGTTTTGAAACCAGTGTTACAGGAATACTTTGCCTTCTTCCTGTTATAATGGGGTTCTAGCCATTGAAAACAGCTTAAAGCACCACATATGAAACCTGGTTGGCTCCAAGAAGTCATTATGCATGACTGGACATAGGTGGTACATAGATATCCATATTAAGAGTGATGGGAATCTTATCATTGCACCTTATTCCTGGCCCTTCTCATAGATGGGTTTGAGTATGTTAGCCATGGGGCCCAACAGTATACCTTTCATGTGCTTTCTATGAAGTCGAGTGCTTCCAGCATGTCAAGCTTCAAGTCACAGCCGTGTCCTGTGACTGTCAGGCTGGTGGACACGATTTTGGCCACCATTTTGGGTGTAGTGGCTTGGACCTGCCTGATTATTAACCCATTTGAGTTTTTCCCTATCAGTGTTCCCGTTACTCTTTCGACTAATCCTTCCTTGATGCCTATAGGAAAAGGGTTTTCTTTTTTGGAAAACCCAGTGAGCTTATAAATGGTTTCAGTTGATATTTCCACCGGTGTGTCGAAGTAAAACTTACCATTGTGGTACCAGCTGATTATGAATTTGACAATGGTTTCCTTAGTTCCTCCAAAACTTGCCATGAGCGGTGCGTTCAGAAAATTCATAATGGTGCTATTATTTACCTTCTGCGCCTCCTTTGTCATTCTTTACTTACCCTGGTATGCCCATTCTTTGATTTCTTCCCAGTGTTTCACCCACGAACCTTCCTACACTTTCGCATTTTTAATGTTTCTTAATCATTTTACTAGTGGACTTACAGCGGATTCCAACTCTTTTACTTTGGCTTCCGTGGCTCTGGTTTGTTTTGGGTCCATTTTGTCAGTTGTATGTTCGGCTCTCTTGGTAGTTGATTTTCTCAAGGGAGTCTAGTAATTATGTCGCTCTAAATCTTAATGAAACAGTATGTGATTTTCGATTAGCATAGTATTTATAGGCGGAGCAGATGGTGATCTTATCGATGGTGTTATTAATGGCGGATTTGATGGTAAAGGACACTCTAATGAAGGTTGAGTTAATAAGTTCTGGTTTCGGCGCTCCCTCTGATTCTAGTCATGATGAGTTGATTTGGCATTTTTATCCTCTTGTCGATGATGAAGATATGGTCGATCTGTTCTATGTCGATGGTAAAAATGTCGATTATTGTCGAATGGTCTTCTACGCTTGTCGAAGTTCATTTGATTTTTTTTTATTCTTTTTGGCGTTTTAAGTTTTTGCTTTTTATAGATTTTTGTAACAGTTATAAAACCGTTTTTCTTTTTCTTTTTCTTTTTCTTTTTCTTTTTCTTTTTCTTTTTTTTTATAGTTTTGGTACCGTTTTAGTCAGGCACCATTTACCAGTTTCTGAAATACTATGCCCTGTAATGTTCTTAGTCGAACTAATCCATTGGCATTGATTTCTTCAATAATATATGGTCCCATCCATTATGTGTGTAACTTTTTAGGTTTTCCTTTCACGCGACTGTTGTATAATAATGCAAGGTCTCTGACCGATAAATTCTTATTTTTTATGTTTCGGTCGTGCCAAGCCTTCTATTGTTGCTTCTGAATTTATTGGTGTTGTATAGCAAGCAGTCGGTGTTCTTCTAGTTCGGCTAATTGCATTAGTCGATCCTTTCTTGCTTCTTCAACATTGATATGTAAGATGTCGGCTATCACTGGTGTCTGCTGTCGAAAATGTAAAGGAACGACTGCTTTATGGCTGTAGACTAGTCGAAAGGGTGTTTGGTCGATCGAGCATTTATATGTTGTTCTGTATGCCCATAATACCGCAGGGATTTTCTCATCCCAATCATCTTTTTCGATATGCGGCAGATGTTTGTTAGACCCTTGTTAGTCTTTTGTTGAATGCTTCTATTGCTCCATTCGATTGAGGGTGATAGGTTGTGCTTCATCGATGGTCAATTTTGAACTGTTCTATCAATGTTGTGATTTCTTTATTGATGAAGTGTGAGCCTTGGTCACTGATTAAGGTTATAGGAAAACCAAACCTAGTGATAATGTTTTCATATATGAATTTAACAGCTACCTCACTAGAATAGGTGTTGACAGGTTCTGCTTCTTCCCATTTAGTGACATATTCAACTAATGTTATGATATACCTTGCGCCTGTCCCTTTTGTTGGAACTGGAAATGGACCTATAAAGTTGATAGCCCATATTTCAAATGTGAAGCTTGGGTTTACTGATATTAAAGGCATCTTTGTACTAGGTAACGGTCGACCTAGATGTTGGCAGCGATCACATTTTCTCACAACCTTTTACAGTCTTTGTATAGCATCGGCCACCATAGTCTTGATTGTTCGATTTTCTTTGCAGTTGTATCCGACTGAAAGTGTCCTCCCATTGTTCCATAGTGTGCTTCATGCATAATTTTTTCTCGTTCATGTTCTAACACACATCGACGAAGTACTTCGTCCAAGCCTATTTTGTATAGGAATCCATTGATTAAGGTGTATGGGGATGCTTTCATGGCTAAAATTTGTTTTTTCTTAGTGTTCATGCCTTATAGTGCTTGACCATTTTCTAAACATTGCGCTATTTCCTCTAATTTTGCAGGAACAACTTCTATTCGAAATAAGTGTGCATCCGAAAGGTCATCTTTGACTCCTGTCGGCTCCTCCCCGTGTTGATTCTCGACAAGTGGTTGGGCCTGACATTTAGCTTTCCTAGTCGAACGATGACTATGAATTCAAATTCTTGAAATAGCAATAGCCAACGACAGATTATCTCATGGTGCAAAGGTTTATTGACAAGATATTTTAATGCTTGATGATCTGTATAGAATATGAAGGGGTTAGCTGAAGCGAATAATTATACGCTTACACAAATAATATTACCAAAAGACTTGGAATATTAAATAAGCCATAATAATATATAAATTGATCATAGAATAGATATGATGATAGATTACAAAGTGAGTGCTATATATATATATATATATATATATATATATATATCGTAAAGGCAATTTGGATACTATCCATGAAAGGATGCATCATTTTAGAATTGTTTACTAATAACTATTTATTAATTATTAATATCAATATGTATTAATTTTAATAATTAATATTTATTTTAATAGTTATTATTAATTATATAATAGTTATTTAATTATTATTTTATGTTCGTTACATTGCCTTCCCCTTAAGGGAATCTTTGTCCTCAAAGATGTATTGGACATTAATGTCTCATTTATTTTAATCTGTCGTCTCGGAATTCTTTCCCTTTTGTATTTGCTACATTTGAGGAGATGAGTTGATACAAATTACGGATTCCCCAGGAGAATTGTCGCATCGTATCTGCTGTGGTCCATCCCAGATCTATTTTTATCGGAGCTCTGATACCACTTGAAGCGAATAATTATTCGCTTACACAAATAATATTACCAAAAGACTTGGAATATTAAATAAGCCATAATAATATATAAATCGATGATAGAATAGATATGATGATAGATTACAAAGTGAGTGCCATATATATATTAATCGTAAAGGCACTTTGGATACTATCCATGAAAGGATGCGTCATTTTAGAATTGTTTACTAATAACTATTTATTAATTATTAATTATTAATTATTAATTATTAATATCAATATGTATTAATATTAATAATTAATATTGATTTTAATAGTTATTATTAATTATATAATAGTTATTTAATTATTATTTTATGTTCGTTACATTAGCTAGTTGGTAGTGTCGATACTTTTGAAGAGCAAAGACCATACCTAATGCCTCCCTTTCTATTGTGGAGTAGTTGCGTTAAGCTTTGTTTAATTTTCTACTATTGTATATGAATGGGTAATCCATGCCATCTTCACATGGTTGTGTCAAGATTGATCCAATTGCTAAGCCTGAGGAATCAATGTGCAGATAAAATTTAATCGACCAGTTCGGGAATCGAAGAATGGGTGCTTCGACTAGTTTTCTTTTTAATGTGTCGAAGGATGTATCACATTCTTCTGTCCAGTTAAACTCTTGATATTCTCTTAACAGTTATTCCATAGGGTATGTCATATCAGAGTAGTGCCGTATGAATTTTCTATAGTACCCTGTATGTCCTAACAGTACTCTGACCTGTTTTGGGTTCATTGATGGTTTTAAGTCGAGGATAATTTTTGTCTTTGCAAAGTCAACTTTGACACCTTCCTTGAATACAATATGCCCTAATAGGATTCCTATAGGGGTTAAGAATATGCATTTCTTTATATTGAGAGATAATTGAATCTGTCGACAACGTTCCAGCATAAGCCTTAACCATTTACAGTGGTCTTTCAACATAGAATACATCGTCCAGTCGTCGAAGTATACTGCCATTGTTTTGTTGGTGTATTCTTGAAATGTCTTGACAAATGTTCTCGAAAACACTACAGGTGCATTTTTGAGACCAAATGGCATGACTCTGTAGGAAAATGAACCAAATTCACATACGAAGGTTGTCTTTTTCTGATCTTCTTTGGCTATTGGCACCTGATTATACGCTGAGAATCCGTCTGTAAATGAATAGCATTCATGTCCTATGACTTCATTTAGGATTTCATCAATGTATGGAGTCAGGAATGGATCTGTTAAGGTTTTCTTGTTTAATTCATGAAAATCGACACAGATTCGTAGTTTTGTCGGGTCATGCTTTTTTTGTTGGATGACCATTGGGCTTGCCCATTCCGACTAGTCAATGGGGTAAATTATTCCAGATATAAGCATATTGTCAATCTCCTTTTTGACTATTTCTTTATACTTATGTGCTAACTTATAAGGTCTTTTCTTTACAGGTTGGGCATTAGGCTTGATGTTTATCTTCATCTCGCCCATTTCTGCTACTAATCCTTTTAAGCCTTTGTAGTCTTGTGCAAATACATCTTGAAATTCTTTTAATAAGTTGATGATCTCTGTGGTTTGTTCTTCACTCGAATAATCGCAAATATTTGCCATTTTCGGTCTATTATCATTAGAAATGTCAATTTCTTTAGTTTTTACTTTTGCATGCATCCATTCTGGTGATTTATTTCCATTAATCTATCGACTAACTTCTTTAAATTGTGAAAATGTTGCTGGAAAGTCTGCTGCTGTCATTAGGTCGGTGCAATTCTTTTCGGTCGACTCAATTTTTAATATCGTTTTAATTGGTTTGATCGTTTCTAGGTGATCGATCTTCCTTTGAAAGCTCCTTATGTATGTGCATTCATTTTCTAATTGGAGTGTTGTCGAGTGTGGTATTTTGTTGGATTGAATATTATAGCATGTTGTATTTGGTCGGCTACTATTTTGTGTCGACTCGTTGGTAGTCAGTTGTATAAATGTTTTTATCTGGTTTGTAGCTTCGACTAGTTTTGTGTCTTCCGGTATAAATCTAAAGTCCTTAATGAAATTTTCTCTAAGTTCATTCCATAAGAATGTTTCACCTCGTGCTTCTTCCATTTTATACCACTTGTTAGGTAGGTCATCTAATTTCGAGGGAAACAGGTGTGGCCATATACGTTCATCTTTGTAACCAAGTATTCTCCACTCTCTTTCACATATTATTATATGATTTTATGGATCTTGTCCTTGGATGAAGACAGGTGTGTGTGCCTGTTTTGTTAGCCTCCTTCCTCCAAATCTTTCTATGAAGAAAGTCGAAGTTGTTGTCCCCATTTGCAGTCTTAACTGATGGGTGTCCCACCATTGAGCAGCTTGTCCTGTAAATGTTTCAACCAGGCTTTGAAGTCATCTATGTTCACCTAGATTCTTAGAGACTTGTTCTACATGGAGAACTCATGATTCTCTTTCTTTATACCGAAGACTTTGTTTATTATCTATTTTTATTGGTGCTAATTAGGGGTATTCCCTTATTCTTTTCTCAAATATTTTTGGAATGGTCGATACATAAAAGCATCGTTGGGTTGGTTTCTTCTGGATAGCTTGAATGGTCCAGCAACCTCTTGCTTGTGTTTCATAATTTTCAATCTCCCAATCGTATAATTCTGCATCTAAGTTATATCTGACTGAGTCCCGGTTCCCTAGATGAAGTTCACCATAATTATTGGGTTCAGTATAGTCTTCATTATTGTGTAGTTGGTATAGTTGTCGAATGTTGACTTCTTCATCAATAGGTTCGGTCCAAGGTTTGCCTTAGGAAAGATGAATGGGGATGATAAATTTATGTCCATTCCCTTTTAATTTTATTCTCTCCTTGTCTAAAGATATTGATGCTTTGATTTTTCTTCCCCGTAGGCAACCTACCAAGGATGGGAAGGAACTAGATCCTTCCTTAGGGTCGATAATTTCGAAGTCGATCTTAGTCAATATGCCCTTTATTGTTGTATTGATGTTTCTCCAAACCCCATTGGGTTCAATATGTCCTTGGTCAACTAATTTGAGGTATATGCCTAACTTGTTTAGTCGAGGTCTTCCCAACTGTTCCCATGTATCTCGTGTCATAATATTTACTTGTGAACCAAAGTCGAGAACAACTTGTCGAACATGATATCCTTCAATTTCAAGGTCGATAAGTGGGTCAGCATCACTTTTATCTTTTTTATTCAAACCGCATATATTTTTAGTTTGCTTATATGTATTATTTTTGTGCTTCATATTATATAATAAGTCAATGAATTGAAACACCGATTTATTATTCTGTATTAAATTGAATAGTTATTCAAGTGTGTTTTGTCGTCTGTCATCAATTCTTCCTGTCTAGCAAATTCCTGAAACATGTTTGATGCATCATTATATAATTTTTTTTGTTTTGTCGGATTAGGATAATCATTTTTTTCTTTAATTTTGCTTATACGTGGGTTATCATTTCTGATTTTCGTCCCTTGTCGAGTTACTATATGTAAGTTCTTTGTATGTATTACATCATGTTTTTGAACACACAACAAGACATTAATGTTTTTCTTTTTATTAATCTTGTCAAGCATGGTGGGACAATCCTCTAGTGAGTGATCGCCCACACCACAGCTAGTACAAAACTTTAGATCAGTTGTATCCTTGTATGGACAGTCTGCGTAGTAGTGTCCTTCTTTATAACATGTAAAGCACTAGATGGGTCATCATGGTCGATAGTCGCGATTTCCAGAAAATCGTCCTCGACCTCCAAATCCTCCACAACAATTGTCGAACCGGCGCTCATATCGTCGGCCTTGGTATCTTTGATTATTTGGTTCTTTTTTATCAGTATTCCTTGGAATGTTATCATTATTATGTGCGAATGCATTCATTTGGTAGACTACTTGATAATTTTGTCGATTCTTCAGGTTCAAGTGGCAGTCATCCTTTGCATGACTTTTTACCTCACGGATTGTGCACCAAGATGCTTTGCCATTCTCCATGTCATATGGGCAATCTTTCATTGTATGCTCTCCATGTTCTTTGCAAATGTTATAGAATCATTTCGTTTGAACAAAACGAACATCTTGTTAACTTATGTATTGTTGAAAATTATCTTTAGTGTGTCCGACCGTGGAGCACTTTATGCATCGGACATCCTGATTTTTGAGGTTCAGCTCTTTCAAATATTTCTGCATGATTTCTGGTTCATCTTTAGCCTAGTATCGACGGGATATGTTGGGACATCCTTGTCCATCTCTACCTGCAGAGCTTTGGTAAGTGCGTCTTCATATGTTTTAAACGTCTCCAAGCTTATAGCCATCGAATTTTCTGTGACAGACCTGCAAGAAACCACTGAATTAATAATTGTTCACCAATTACATAATCTAGTTAGCTCAGGAGGTCCTTCCATCTCTTATCATAGTCCTGAATGGACTCTATTGGTTTCGGAGATGTCATCTTCATCTTTTTTGCTGCCAGATGCTTTGTGTCTAGTGTTTTAAAGAAAGATAAGAAGTGTGCCTTAATGTCTGCTTTGCGTGCTCAAGGAGTTCTCTCGATATCAATCATATACCAAGTGAGTGCTATATTTTGTAAAGCACCGACAAACTATGCCATCTTTCATTCTCCGTTCGTAACTTGATTGGCCTCCCATATAGACTCACGAATGAACTAGTTTCGTCTGGGATCTTCGTCATGCTCATAGAAGGGGATATGTGCTGAGCTATGACCCATGTCAGTGTTGACATCTCTTTTGGGAGGTGACGGCGGTGGGGGTGGTGGTGGAGGTAGTGGGATACTCTGCATATCTCCTTGTTCACAGCTGTTGTCAACGGAACTTTCATTCCCGTCGGTCGTTTTGTTTGTTGTTTTTTCTCCCACAAGTAGTCAGTTTGGGTTGACTTCTTCTATCGATGTCCATCTGCACTGGTGTGCTTGTATGTCTGACTGTTATGTTTCTTGTAAAGTTGTGTTTGTCAGGGGGGGTACTCCTTCATGTGTTGAGTAGAGCAAGCGGATACTTCAGTTGGAAGGGTATTCCTGAAGTGTTACCCAATTTTCTTCCTTCGGTCGACGGATTACCAAATGATTATCATCATTTACTTCATCATCTAGTCGACTCCATATACTGAACTCACCAACTCTTAGTTGCAGGTCCTCTTCGACAATGGCCTATATTCGGGTACTCGAATTTGTAGGAGACATAGGTCTTACCTCCTAGGGACTTTCTAGTTGGAGAGCTTCTCACAGCTCTATCCACAAACATTCTTCCATGGTTGATACTTACTCATCCATGCCTTCTTCCTGTTGGTTATGACCTGACTTTAGAGGATTTCTTTTGTGTTCTGTCACCCTAGTGTTCATTCCTCTTTGCAACGCTCTGTCTTGCTCTCTTCTCTCTTCCCTTCTTTTTTGCCTCTTCTCCCTTTCTAACTTCTGCAAGTCCGACGTAACTTTGTGTGTCACTATTCGTTCGATTTCCTTCTTAGGTCGACTTTTCATTGCTGGTGATGGTATTTTCTTCAGTCGACTAGAATCCTTTTTACTCTACCCAAACACATGACGAGCTACCTCCCCATAGCCTACCCGACGCTTTTAGAAAGCTCGGATAGTTCTGTTTATTTGCTTAGGAAGTACTCCCACTCCCTTTCGGCAATGAATTTTTCCCACCTCTTTTATTTCTCCGCCCAATTAGTATTTGGTGGCGGTTCACGTAGTGATTGACGAGGTTCTACGATATGGCCCACTCCCTTCTCGATCAGGAATTTGAACAAAAGGGTCAGTAAAGAGAAAAGAAACTGCTCAATGAAGTCCGTATAAAACCTTCTCCTGATACTTTCGACCGAGACTCATTCCTCCATCGCTTTTTCTTCGCAGAATTCGTCCATGATCTTTTCAAACCACTCCGACAGGTTTGTTCGTCCACATCGAAGCAGTTTTTCCAATAATTATTGGTCTTCAGTTGCTTCCAGCTTTTTCATCCAAAAATTTTTTCAATAGCTGAGGCACCGACTCTACAAACTTCTCATGTGTTTCGGTGAAGAATTTATCCTTCGCCTGAGCAACGGTCAATCTGTTTCTTCTCGCATAGTTTTGTAAATAATTTGCAATCTTACGCTCCCACCAATTCTTAATCTCTTGCTCTGATATCATCTTCGTATGGTCATGTCATTCGTATATGTACTACTGGAAATGGAACCAATGTTGTAATCTCACAGATCACATGAGGTTACCAATAATACACATAAGAATCATATAAACATACAGAGACAAGAGACAAGAACAGGTAATAACATAACATATTATATTATAGAATCACATGAGGGTCCATACATATACAAAACTAAACCAAGTTCTCAACTAGCTCAACATCCTAATATATATGATGACAAAACGGTTATAAGTAACTACTTGTCGGTTCGGTCAATCGACACGACCTTTGGAGGCCGACCTAATCTCTGATTAGTTGGTTAACTCGACTAGTCAGCTCACCAACTAGCTCCTCCAACACTTTTGCTTGGGATTAAATTTAACAAAATCACAGTTGATGATACTACTCGTAAGGTCACTTCCTGTATACTTCCATATAAAAATAAATTCCAATAATTTCATCTCAATAATTTTAATTGCGTTGAGAGGCACTTTCTACAGCTTAAATGGGTGAGATGTGTTTGTTTGTATCTCTGAGATCCTGAATGTCCCCGAGGGTCTGTTGAAGGAAATCCCTTATGTTATGGTGATTTTGTTCCAAAAAACCTTGGCCATTTTCCATTTTTCTTTTTTCTTTGATAAAAAAAGCCTTGAAAAATACACTAATTTTTGTCCCTAACAGTAAACCCCTAACTTACCATTTGCTAACCCTAGTAAAACTTTTAAAACTAAAAAAAGAACATTTACGCATTATACAAGACCCAAAACATAAATGACACAGAGATAAGATGATTTTAATGTCCAACAACTAGAGAAATTTGAGGAGGAAAATGTGGCATTTTCAATTCCAAGGAGACATTTATGATTTTGATTTTCATATGGAGCAGAATAAATTTTTTCCATCTAGCGATTGTTCAAGGAAGCTTTTTAGTTTGAAGATACAATCTTCTTTCTTATTCTCATTTCTCTCTTATTGTTCTTATATTTTAGTGCAAAGAAAATCAAAAGAAACATGGAAAAAAATCTAAAATTCACTAAGCTAGCCATAAACCACATAGGATGGAATACTAATTCCAAAAAACCCCTCCTGCCAATTGTGACAAAAACCACAAAAGATATAAACACAATGGTGGGTCTCAAAAATGGTAATGTAAATTGGGGATGTTGCATTTTCTGGAAGTTATACCTAAATACCCCTGTATATCAAGATCTTATCGGTACAGCAGGTCCTAAGGTCAAGGTGTAATTATTTAGGTTAGACACTAGAATTTGTGGATTATATGGCAGTTGAAGTTAGTTCAATTTCTGGTTAGTGTTTACACACTTCAAAGTCTTTTCAAAGTAGTCCCTCGACTAAAGAAGTGACAATGATGTTTACATTGCAGAGGCATCTCAATAACCAAGGTCATATATGATACTGACAATGATGTTCAACAATTGATCGCATCTTATATTTTGTCCACTTGTCCTTTGAGCTCAGGCTTTTAGTTGTCATTGTTCAGTATGGCTGTAATGTATCAATGTTTTTTATTGTGCATGTATTTGTATTTCGTATAGATATTGTGGACTGTGTGTGAGTGACATTGATTGAACACTGTATTTTCATTTTCACTACTAATAAGAAAATCAATGACTTGTTCAACATAGTACATGTGGAATTTGATGCTTGTTTATATGTCTTATTCCTTGATGATAGATATATAGGAATGCATGGTTATTGTTTCTGATGTTTATTTTCTATATGTTTTAACTTTTAGCATCTCACCTTCCCTATATCCCATTGCATACTCTGAAGTGTGAGGGGTTTTAACCTTCCTTAATTTCCCCTCTTCTTCCCCTCATTTCTACACATTATGCTAAAAACTTAATGTAGTTGTTTATTGATTATGCTATTTTAATTTAGACTCTAACTTCATTTTAAATTGGTACAATTATCTCGAAAATGGAGTCATCATGTTACGACAATCTTGTTATTTGCATTTGGTTTCTGGTCATTATGGGAAGGATTCACAAAGGAAGGGTGTGTTTTTCTTACAACTATTTCTCTTCTCTTACTTTGAGATTGTCTATCTGAAGTTTTTCATATGCTTTTGTTGTTCTATGCCTACTGTGGTGGGATATTTCTCTTGCAAAGAGTCAGAAGAGTTGGTTGAGGTGGAAGCTAAACTGGTTAGTTATAGATTTATCACATTTTTAACTAAGTAGTCACGTCAATTTTGGTTAATTGGTAGTTGATTCCTTCAAAACTACTCTATTCTCAATTCATGCACAAAACTACTCAATTCTCAATTCGTTCTCGGGGGGATTTTGTATGTTTCTTTAAGGATATACATTAGTAATGAAGTATTCTTCGTTTATACATAAAATTTTAAGATGGATCATCAATGGACTCAGATAGCTATAACTCTTATGTTAGATACCGAAGATTTAACTTTACCAAATATTTGTCAATCAATGATCTCATGCTAGTGTAATAGTAATGTTTGATATAAACGAACAGAAAACTTATGTTTGTATTAGGATTTTTGCAATTTAATTGTCTCATGCAACTAATTTGAAAATTAATGGCTTTATGCATTTCCTCATTGTAGAGGGCACACTCTTTGTATGGCTATCGTGTTTCCTCATTGTAGAGGGCACACTCTTTGTACATAATTCAATAGATTATTTGACATCATAATGTTGTATTTCCACTTAATTTGCCACTGATAGAGTTTGCATTCATTTAATTTTATTGAACCATAAGCATATTTTCATGAGTAATACATATTTTCATGTGATTCAAAGTTGCATTTGAATATTAGTATGTTATGTTTCAATGTAGGTTGTCCAACATTTTCACAAGTTGTTTTCTCAAATGAATTATAAAGAAGCTACAGAACTAGCTTCTTTGTCACCCCAAGGAATACTCTACACACCAAATGCAGAAGAAAATTTTCAGGCAGCCATTATTTCCTGGAGGGGTTATTCAATTACTAGTGAGTTGAACGACTTTCAAATGAAGTTTGTAGTACCATGAACTTTTTTTCATTGATTTTGGATATGTAAATGGTTTGATATTCTTAATCATTTTCTAGCTTCTGAAAATATGAAATAGAGTTGGAGAAATAACACAATGACATTAGAACTTTGAGTAACAATAAAACCATTGATTTGAATACCGAGGCTTAGAATACTTTAGATGATTTGACTACGTCAGAAGGATGAAGCACATAATTTTTTTTTAAATGCAACATTCTTCTTTCATAGGATTTTTTACTAATATGACATCTTTTTGCATGCTTATCACTAATTAGAATGGTTGTGCAATGTATCAATTTGACCTTGTTATCTATGCTATAATTTTTTAGAGTGTTCCAGTACATCCTAGGTAGAAAACACCTCTTCTCCAATATTTTGGGAGTCTTCTGACAAGGGGAAAGTTGAATTACTTTGAGTTATTGGAAATTTCATGACCAGTTGGAAATAATAACAAGAAAAACCTATTGGACAACTGACATGTTGAGGACAAACTAGAGTGCAGTGAGGAATTGGAAAATCTTGTGAAGGTGAAAATTATTTTGTTATTTAATATGCAGGTATCTCATCATCTGCTTAAATATCATCTCTGTAAATATTTTGGCAAGGTGTTTGTGGTGATATAATGTGTACTTGAAGACCAATAGAGTGTGACTGCAACTTATTCTTAGAAGCTGAGAAAATTAATGACTACAGTCTTTTACTTGGTGTTCACCTACAAGCTCCTCATTTTCTTGCCAACTTTTCACCACAGCATTCTTCAAACATGCCTCATTCAATTGATGTAACTTTCGAAATGTCAAAGTTTGAAGGTAAGCCCCTTACATTACAAAAGAGACGTGATTCCAGTGATTCCAACAATCCCCTTACATCATTTTGTCTTTGGTATATAGTACTTGTCCGTTGAATGTTATTCGTATAATAATGTTTTTAGATGCTTCCCCAACATAGTTTAAGATCTCTTATTCCTCCACAATGGCCTAGAAATATTGAATGTACAATGAGTAATTTATTTTTCAATGTTTACTTTTTCATATATACATTTATGTGTGCATGGGTTGCGTTGTTTTTAATAGTTAATTCCCCCTTCTTTATCTAATTAGTGATGAAAAATTAATCCTCTGGGTGGGATATAAATAGGAGTTGATAAGTAGGTGGTATATATTTTTTTAATTATACAGAAGCCCATCGGTTATCCGATGCTCTGTGATGATCATCCGACGAGGTTACCATAAGTCCGACAAGAGCGATCCGTCGAACGTCATTGGTAAACTGACTAGCACCCGTTCGATATCCGACAACCTGAGTGTCGATGAAGTTGGCTAATTCATAAATTACCATCGAAGCAACGACTAAAGAGTCATCGAAAATCCGACACGTCACCATCGAAAATACGACAACGCATTCCTCTAACTTTCGACGACATAAGCCATAAATTTTACAAAGGAACTGTTTCAGATTTGACAAAAAAAGTCGAATTTTCAGCAAGATGGTAGTCGAAAATTCAACGACGTAGTATGTTGAAAATTCGACGACGTAGTATGTCGAAAATTCGAAGACATAGTATGTCGAAAATTCGACGGGGTTTGGCATGTGGTCAAATATCCGACAACATGCACCGACGAAAAAAAAAATGTGTGGTTGTCGAATTACCGACAGGCTTCTGTCAAATTTTAGACATGGAAGCCATCGGATTTTGGGCTCAAATTCTGTTGTGCAACACAACCCTTGAGTAAGTTCCTTTTGGCATGGGTTGGTGACAAAACAACAACACCAAACATTTAAAATTATTAAGAACTCAACACATGGTGTAGTTTAACAACAACCCTCCCATGCTTTCATGCGCTATACAACCAATTTATTATCATATATAAATTACACTCTTATGCTCATAAATGGCATGATAGTTGTAATTTTTCAATAATAAGACATATTAAAAAACAAGAAGATAAAAAATAGGTGGAAATTCACAAAGCCGCAATCATTATTATCGATATTATTCACATGATAATACAATATAGAGCACAAACCTTCAATAACCACCAATAATTTCCAACATAACTAATCATATATTACTTAGGATCATAAATATATCCTAATGTATAAAAACAAGGTGGCTTTTAGGGCTTAATGATTAGGAGCATAATTTCTAACAATCCCCCCTTAATCATAAGTTCGTATAAGTGTACTAGCTAGGAAACAAAGACTAATGCAAAAAATGACAACATATCCATGTCTTAAATTTGATACTCATGGTGTAAAACCTTGTGAGTGTTAATGAAGCCCCACCTTTAACACCACCAAAAATCGATACAAAAAACAAATATGGAAAACTCAGTATGCCACAAATGAGCTAGATATATTGTAAGTGTCCATTGATGTGAATCCAAAACTGATGAGAGCAAGCCTTGATGAGAAGTGAATTGGATATGATTGCAACACATCCCAAATCCTGAAAATTCCCAATAATCCAATGTGCCAAGCAAAAAATGTAGAAGAATAATTTGTCCACTGTAAGAACAAAATACCATCCATGTGAAGTTTGAAGACCATGAAGTGAGCAAGCGTGTTCACAAAACTTTTCTCAAATATCGACACATAAAATAATTGTTAATATTCCAACTCACATAAAAAAAAATGTCGATCAACATCCTAATATTATATCCTATAAAAACATGTGCATGAGAAACTTGTGAATTATTCAATAATGAGTGTATGCCAGAAGACCCACTAAGAAGTAAATCAGGTTTATTGTTGGTACTGCTTGAAATCTTGAAAACCAAAATTTCAATCAAACATGTCAAACTATAATGGAAGTTAGAAATATGCAATTGAATGAATCCTCAAATGCCAAAAATGTGGAAAACCATCCATCCATAGTGATATCCTAAAAATCCATCAAGATATCATTAAACTCTTGAAAAACCTAGAAAATAAAGTGTTAAAAGTCAAATTGACCAATCCAAAAATTTATGTAAGTGATTTTGAAGCCATCAACAATCCATCATCATGTATTGAAACAATCCTCACTCCATCATAATCTTCAATAATCGAAAGTAAAAAACCTTAATCCATCATTTTGTCTGGATTCCATCATCAATCTTGTCTTGAATATATCGTCCTTTCTAGAATTCATTTCCAAATCCATCATCTTGAATAAATCATAGTTCGCAAAATCACGTAGTAGAATTTGAAACTTAAAGTGTCACATCATCAATATCACCCCCCTGACAACTGAAAGGTGAGAAGTAATGGGACATGAAAATCAACAACATCAATATAACCCTCTGGAAATGGAAAGAGTAACCCTATTGTCTTTGAGCAAAGTCTAAAGACTCAATCTTCAACTTAAACGACTACATCTAGCTTTGTTCATGTCGTAAATCATCAATTTCTAATTAAAACATTCATGTCCAATTGTTCTAGATACTTTTTTATCAAGCTTGCATGTACATGTGTATGAACTTGACATCAAGACCATTCCAACAAATTGGATTTTGAAGTCTAGTGCAAACCACCTATCCATTTAAAATTTACATGTTCTCTCTAATTCTTTATGCACTTCTGACACCTTCATGAAAGGTGATTGAATTCTTACATAAACTACATGGACCAAGATAACAAAAAAATGCAATTTAATATGGGAAACTCGATGATAGTGTTGGCAAAGTTCAGGTATGCCATCCAACTTAGAAACTTTAAGTGCATCCTCCTCCTCCTCCTCATCTCTATCCTCATGTTCCTCATCATGATCATCAAATCAAAGTACGCCATCCAAGTTATCATCATCTCCTACATAATCATCATCACCACATAATCGTCATCATCATCATCCAAGGTATGTTGTTGCAAATCATTACAAAGAAACCCTATGCACACAAATGTAACTAGTCTGGAGTAATCAAGAGTTTAAAAAAAGTCAGGCTCGTTCTTTTCATATCTTAAGCCAAATTTGTTCCTCTTGAAATGCAACTCTTCCTCAGGTATAATAATTTTGTCTTGGTTCACAAATTGATCCTTATTTTCCTAGTGTCTTCATCCAAGGCATTGTCTATTTCCTTGGTCCCTTGGTCACTTTCAACAACAATTAATCAAAATAGTGTATTAAGTTGAAGAAGTATGGGCTCAAAATGTTGATGTTGAAGAAGTTGCAATTCATCAATTCATAATATGTTATGAGTGTGAAGTAGATCAATCTTTTTATACATTATTTGCATACATGTCGCCCCACATCTTACTGAATTTTTGTTTATTTGAATAGTTAATCCTAGTGTTATATTAATTAAAGAGTGTAGAGAACTGAACAATTCTTTGATACTCGCTATCCTAATCCAAAGAAGTGCTTCAAGTATAACAAAACATGTCACAAAAACTGCCAAGTGTCACAAATAAAAAAATTCTCTAAACATGTTTGATCCTCTTATTCAATTTTGGGCTAGATCAATATCAACTATGACTCCAGAGATAAATTCCATAGTGTGACTGGTATTCCGATTGTATGGCAAATTTGTGAAGAATTCTTGCAACTTCACCCCAAAGCAAGATTCCTAAAGGCTCAAAGATAATGTTGGATTCATAAAACTCTAACTAATAGCATCAATTAACCTTCCAAAAAGATTCAATGTCTTGAAGTGCAAATTGTTATGTTCCTTTACTTGCCTCCTTAAGGATATATTGTTTGATTCCTATGCGTGCCTTCTTTCTATTGTTGTGTTTATTCCTATACTTGCCTTCTTTCTATTATTGTGAGTGTGTGCTTGTTTGCAAACATGGTAATTAGAATGCACCAATACAATCATACAACACCACCACAAGACACAAATTGTTACTAGGTCGCACACACAAAGATCCTTAGACCCCCTTATTTAATTTTGGGTGCGTGAAGGACTCAAAACAAAAACTTAATTTTATCGAGGCATTATCCTTAAAAATGTTTGCACTAATGAACAACATACAATGTCAATTATAACTTCTTACAAATTTTACTCTGCTTATAACATCGAAACACTTTATAACCCCTCTACAATACCAACCAACTAATTATAAGAAAAAATTCAAATTCTTTTTATAAATATTAAAAAAAACATACATCTTTATATCTTATACCTTTTATACACCTAAATATCCCATTAAAACACAACTTCAAAACCTCAAAATAATAATTCAAACTCCACATTTTTCCTTGTAATTCAATAAACCCAATTTTATTAAGTTATACGAAATAGTAATATTTCACGACAATTAATAGCGCCAATGTCCCTTAAAGGGCCAATCTAATTTAAAAGTTTGCTTATATCTCCATGAACATAGAATCGTTCAATTGATTTGTAAGGCTTCAAAAACAATAGTTTGGAAAATACTATTTTAAAAGTCATTCCTTTATATTATTAAAGCGGTTTTGTTTTGAACGGAATATGAAGTTCATTCACCTTATACTCCTACTCTAAGTGAATTTGATATCCGCCTAGCTTCTCGAGCATTCAACTTGAGGAACAAGAATATTGGAAAGAAACTTGCACTAGATATGTATTTGCCATGTTTGAGTATGTTTCCCATGGACAATGTACTTTTCTACTTACCTTAAGAGAGTAGGTTTCATGGAGAGAGTAAGTCTTAAGCAGTATGGTATCGTACACTCTGTGAAGACAAAAAATAAAAGTGCCCTAATCCTCAAGATTGACTTGGTAAAAGTTTTTGATAGGGTAAACTGGTCGTACCTCAGACTCATATTGCTGCAGATTGGTGTTCCCTTGGGCGATGAAAATTGGATTATGGGTTTCCTATCATCTGCAAACTTTGCCTTACTGGTCAATGGTACCTCCTCCAGATTCTTTTCTGCCTCTAGGGGTATAAGGCAGGGTTGCCCATTATAACCTCTCCTTTTCATTCTGGTCATTGAGGGTCTAAGCTTCATGATTGAAGATGCTAGGGCTAATGGCAAGATCAAAGGTATTAAAATCTCCTCACAACTGACCCTCACTCATCTCTTATTTGTCAATGGCGTGGTTCTCTTTGGGACTGGCACTTTGGAGGAATGGGTTGCTTTCAAGGTCATCTTGGATACTTTCTGCCTGGCTTCAGGTATGAGCATCAGTATGGATAAGTCTCGTTTTCTCTACAATAATGTGGAGGTGGACACATTAAACAGTATCACACTCTCTATGCCTTTCAAGAGTGAACACATCACTCAGGGTATCAAGTACCTGGGTTATTACATCAAACCCCTGGGTTATGTGGTGAAGGATTGGTTTTGGTTGATAAAAAATTTTGAAAAGCGTAGTAAGCACTAGACCCTTAAATTTCTCTCTCTCGGGGGAAGACTCGTTTTGATTAGGGATGTGCTTATCAACATGCCAGTCTATTGGATGGCTCTCGCCCATGTACCAAAATCTATACTTGATAGGCTCAGGAAGTTGATCTTTTCCTTTCTTTGGGGCTCATCAGCTGACAAGAAGAGGTATCATCTGGTGGATTGGTCGACTCTCTCCTGGCCTACAGACCTCGGTGGATGGGGTATATAAAACCTTGCCTGGTTAAGTCTATCTCTGCGTCTGAAAAATATGTGGTTGGTTCTTAATGGAACTGGGATTTGGCACTAAGTTATTACTACTAAATATTTAAAAAACGGTTATGTTGTGACTTGGCTCAGGCTTAAGTTGTTCTCTGTCAAGGGTGTGTCGATTATTTGGAATAGCTTTCTCAACACTCTCACCTGGCTCGCAGATGCTTGTCTTGGAAGGTAGGTAATGGTTTGAACACTCTTATTGGAACTGATTCGATTGTCGATTCGGATAGACAGCCCTTTCTGCCATCCAAACTCAGAGACTACTTAGAGGACTATGGCATTACCTCTCTACATCATGAACGCAATATTTCACATAGATGTTCGGGGTACTGGCTCAATGCAGATGATCTTGAGCTGGGTGGTGACTGGAAAATTTTATGGGAGAAATATATTTCAGGCCTTGAACATGGATGGATTCGTCTCAATCACTCTCTGGATTCTCTGATTTTGACTCACAACAAAAAGGATGGAAAAATTACGGCTGCCCTGGTATATGATATGATTTCCAGTTCTCTTCATGGAACCATTGTGGATCAGGTTGTTGCTAACCTATGGAGGTGCAAAATCCCATTAAAAATATGTTGTTTCACTTGGCTGGCAGTTGGGAATCGGATTTTGACATGGGAAAATCTCATGAAACATGGATGGGTCGGGCCTGGTTGCAGCTCCAGTGAGGACACGGTTCAACACATTTTCATCGAATGCCCCCCCACAAGACGGGCTCTCATTATTTTCCGTGTACCTCCTTCTATGGATTGCACTCTCAGTTTATTTTTGGATCATTGGTTTACCAAACACGCCATTCACTCTGCCCACAACTACAATCCTCTCTTTGTTTTTTGGAGTGTCTAGAAAATGCGCAACAGATGCATCTTTGATGGTAAGAAGGCTTCCATGTTGGACATAATCCGCCAGGTGGATTACCTTATGCATATGTATCATGTTCCGAAGCAGAAGAAAAAAATCAAGAACATTGGTTCTAGCCCGAAGATTATCTTCTCATTTGGATTTTTTTATGGGTCTGCTGCAGAAAAAAAGGGAGGAGTTGGGCTTGTTTTGCTTCTTAATGACTCACACTCTCTCAGTTTCTCTATGGGTTGTGGCATAAGCACCAATACCAGGGCAAAACCTCTTTCCCTATGGGCTCTTCTTGCTGTCGCAAAAGATTTGGGGATCCCTTCCTTAAATGTTTTTGGTGACTCCTCAGTCATCATCAACTGGGCAAACAATGCTGCATCTTTGGCTTCTCCTTGCTTGGATCACTGGTGTCAGGATATCAGGATTCTAATGAATAGTTTCTCCTTTTTGGTTATCAAGCATATTTATCCTAAGCACAATTAGCGAGTTGATTGCCTATCAAAAGAAGCCTTGGTTTTGGCTCTTAGATCTAGTAATTTCACTGAGTTTATTGATGGTATGAATGATTTGAAAGGGGTTTTCAGCTCTTTAGATCTTGGTGCCGAGGCTAAGCCCCTTTTTTTTAATGGGCACCTATTTAGTTTTGTTGTATGGAGTCGGCTTCTTTTGGTAGAGCACTCAGTTCCCTCTCTATGCTCATGATGGTTAAGCTTGGTTGTCAATCTGGCTCTTTCGGTTTGTTGTTTGCTCATCTTTTTGTAGCCTTTCTATGTACTGGTTGAAAGGATCCCCTCTATGTTCCATTGCAGATGGAAACTTGATGGCCTCTTGGCATCTTTTGGTGTCGTTTATGTTGTTTAGAAGCTTGGTTGAAGGATGCACTGTGTATGATGTCCTTTGATTCACTTATATGAATATTAAGGTCTGGTATTTTTTCTTCCAAAAAAAAAAGTCTTAAGCGGTATTGAACTAACACATTATACTCAGAGTGAAAGATGATACACTTCTGTCCTTAGAGTAAGGTTGTCCATGCCAAGAGGTACTACTAACTAGCCTTGACACTTTCTTTCGAGTTATCATTATGTTTGAACATTGATAATTGGTATGGATGAAGTGAATACTTTGACTTATCCCTTGGGAAAGATTTTGCATGTTGGTATTAGTTTGAATTTTTTTAATGCAAGCAATATGGAAGACCAAGTATCAACACAACTTTCATGATTTTTTACAATGGTAATATAATTGTAGTAAATAGAAGGGTCACCCTTTTTATACATGGTGATTTTATATAGAAAATTTCGAGAACACAATATCATGTGGCATTCACTTCCATACTTTCACGATGCATGGATATGTATTTGTCATGTTTTGAGTTATCATTATATTTGAACATTGATAATTGGCATGGATGAAGTGATCATTTTGACTTATCCCTTATGAAACACTCTGCGTGTTGGTATTAGTCTGCATTTTTTAAATGTGAGCATTATGGAATACCAAGTATGGACACAAGTTCACAACCTTAATGATTTTTGTATTGTGGTAATGCAATTGTAGTAAATAGAAGGGTCACCTTTTTTATACATTGATTTTATATAGAAAATGTTAAGAACACAAATATCATGTGACATTCACTTTGCACAATCTCTTTTATATGACAATGATCAAAACATGTCTATATTTTTCGAGCATTTTCAAACTAATTTTCTTTCAATGAAGTGAAAATCTAATTTTTCTTTGTTCTCTTATTCACCAAACTCTAACTATGATGTTCGTGCTGGTTATTGAACCATCTCATTGAGTAACTTCTCACCCTCTACTGTTGTCTATAATGTACTCTCCCATATGACTATAATACATGCAACTCTTTTGTAGACCATACAAACACGACGCTACTACTTTTCAAGATAAACCGCTATCAACTTATATCCCCTCTATATTTCTTTGCTTTATTTGTGATTATTGAAATACTTTCAAATAAGTCATTTCTCCACTACAAGTGTCATTGTTAACAAAAGCTTCAGCATAACATAACATGTGCACAAAACAACTACATCATAAGAACAATTGATCTCTTTGTGTCTCTACATTGATTTTGCAACAAGTTTGCAGAAATATTACCATCATCAATCAACTCCAAGAGTGCCACAATCATAAGTAACAAAAGAATTAACATCCATTGAGAATTAAAATACGATGTCCATAATGTGTTCAAAATGATCTTCAAATATACAATGCAACAATAGATAAAAGCCTTTACGACCCATTCATTAAGAATTAAAATACGATGTCCATAATGTGTTTAAAATGATCTTTAAATATACAATGCAACTCTAAATAAAAGGCTTTACGACCCTTGCATTTCATATAATGAAAACAATTTGAAATAAAACTAAAGGTTTTCAGCCAAAAATCCATGAATCATGCATTGTGTCATGCTCTATATATCCTAAATTTGTAGCAGATATGGTGCATAAAAGATTTCTTTCTAACAAAGCTTAGAGTACTAAGAAGTATGGATGCTTATCCACTTACATAAAATTTTGAAGTAACAAGATGACCATATAGTATTCAATGAAACCACTATAGAGAAATTTCCACCATCCTCCTTCTTGACATTGACATGTTTTGTATGATGATTCAATTCATCTAATCACAAACCCTTAAAAGCAAGCCCTAGGGGGTTGGATTCATTAGTGAAGAGTGAGGAGTTTTTCACTAGTGGACAAGGTTCAATTCCAAATAGGTCCTTACCTGGAGCCATAGGGGCAACTTGAGGTAGTGATCAGACGTGTGGTTCCACCCAGAGGGATTGTACAAAATGATCTCCTGACCGGTGGACACATACGTGGATCAAATCCCACCCCCATGTCCTCTTAACATTTGAAGCCCAATGGGCTAGCTCAAGTGGTCAAGTGCTGTAAGTTGTGATTAGAAGGTCTTGAGGTCAAATCCTCGGGAGGCTATGCACCGCTATATAAGGACCTCACTTGATGTTCTTGTTGGGTTAGCTCTGTAATTAAAGCGAATGGGTGAGGCCCCTTCGGGTGGGCCCCTATACATTATTCCCGTGGACGTAACAAACCCCATTGGAGAGTAGATGAACCACATTGAAACAAAAACCCTTAAATCCATACATAATTTAACTCAAATTAAAAAACATAATAAAAATTAAAAAACAAAAAACAAAAAAAACCACTATCATTATTACCAATATTATTAATATAATCAATACAAACTTAAGATAACCACCCCACCTACAACTATAATTATTCACGTCTATTTAGAACATCGTTATATTAAAAAATATTTTTTTAGAAACCAATATTTAAATAAATAATTGCTAACAAAAATTACGACAAAACAATAAACATAGACTCCCAAAAGAGGATGAAAGAAAAAGTTTGAAAATTGGAATACATAAAATTCCTTGCATGAAAATGGTTATTCTCTATAAATATTTTGATAAACAACCTCTTCATGATCCGTAGGAAGTTCTTCATTTAATTCAGTATCTCGGTGATATGAAAATTGTCGGGATTATTCTCTATAAATATTTTGATAAACAACCTCTTAATGATCCTTGGGAAGTTCTTCAATTAATTCAGTATCTCGGTGACATCATGGCACTTCTTTTATCTAGTTGGAAGCCTCTTAATGATCCGTAGGAAGTTCTTCAATGAATTCAGTATCTGGGTGACATCATGCCACTTCTTTTATCTAGTTGGAAGCCATTACATAGGTAGTGCACTTACATCACGTTGGGTTTCACTTTATTTCGAGTTAGACACGTCAAAAACAAAAAGTGAAAAAGCAATCATTTTCTTTGGTGAAGTTTGTTTGGAATATGTATAACAAGTGAAAAGTAATCATTTAAGTAATCATTTCTTTGGTGAAGTTTATTTGGAATATTATACCTTTTTTTTTCATTATTATAAAACACTTTGAGTATATATTCATGGGCCTTGAAGATGAATGGACAATAATAGCTTACTACTAAACCATCCAACTTAAAAAAACTTATAACATTTCACTTTAATTATGTCGAAGGCATTTTCTCTATGGAGACGTAGTCTCAAAAGATTCCTCATACCCTTGGCTAATGGCGACTCGACACGTGTTTCCTGATTTTTTTTTCTTCTTAACACAGGGTTTCTTAATCGAGTCTTTCACGCAGTATTTTTTCATTTTTTGTTTTCACATTTTAGCAGATTGTCTAAAAAAGACTATTTGAGTCCAA
>LPNX010940961.1:5724-16170 GCA_001517045.1 Pseudotsuga menziesii
CAGCCAATGGGTAAAATTACCCCAACATCGAGTAAAATTACTGCCCCAATGAAGTCGACCCACTAGGTAAATATTATTGATGGAAAATATAAGTTAAGATTACACAAATCAAACAAAAGTCTAATGGTGTGCGTAATTTGAATAATACAAAGGGTATGGAGGTTGGATGCATAAATGAAGATTGACCTGGTCGATTACTCCTTGAATCTCTTTAAAGGGATGAATATTTGTATGAGTCTGTGTTTTTTCACACATAATCAAACTCCTTCCCTAGTAGAAAGATACTTGCTAGCTTTCGGGTCCAAATCTTTTTAGGAGTAAGAATTAGGGTTTTTCCATCGGGTAGGTGTATGAAGGAGATATCAATGGTGGTGTGTGCTGGACCAATGATATCCGAGGCTNTCTTTCGGGTCCAAATCTTTTTAGGAGTAAGAATTAGGGTTTTTCCATCGGGTAGGTGTATGAAGGAGATATCAATGGTGGTGTGTGCTGGACCAATGATATCCGAGGCTAAAATTACCTAATGGGGACCTCCAGGTGTGGAAGGGGGACACATTAGATCTTGAATCAAGTGGTTGCATAATTAGAATCATGTGTCCTTATGAGGGCAATAAATGCAGCATGCCTAAATCTAGATGGTTTTCCACATTTATTGCTTAGTGGTAAGGAAGCCAATAACACTCATTTGTTGTATGCATCAATGCAAAAGGGTATCATTTTTTCATTAGTGGTTTCAAGTAATGAGAATGCAATCAAGGGTTTTTGTGGTCTGTGACGAGCTACCTTGTTTTTGTAGATAAAGTTTGTTTGTTGGAGTCAACTCCATCTATATCAAGTCATAGAAAGGGTTGTCCTTGGACTTCCGTCGAACTTTAGAAGGGATAAAAAAATTAGGAGGTGATGGAGGTGTGGGCTGTGAAGGTTAGAGGCTAAAAATAAATTCATTGGCACCTTTCACTGAGAAATCAGGGAGGGAGAAAATTTAGAGTTAAAAGTAAGTGTAGTAAATACAAATTCAAAGAAGTGCATAAAGAAGATGGAAAATCTAGTGAAGCTAATTCTAGGTAGTGGTGTCAAGCTACACAAGGTAATGGATTTAGCTTCATTAGTTTCAGTTAGGATTTTTCTTGGCAATAAAATGGGTGGAGATATCGGTGACTAATTAGCAGAAATTAGGGCCTTGTATTAGGTTACAAACACATATTATATATCCTTTCCATTGAAGATTGTCTAGCTTTGGAATATATTTTTCTTGTATTATTGATGTGTCATTATTGTTCCCCCTTTCGGTATAGTATTATCGTAATCAATCATGTAAAAAACCAAAAAGAATAACGCTAAAAGAATTAAAGTGAAAACAGTCAAGTCGACCCCACAACAGTCACTGGGTAAAACTGCCCCAGCCAATGGGTAAAACGACCCCAACATCAAGTAAAATTACTGCCCCAATGAAGTCGACCCAAATAGTGAAAAGTCAACTAGAAAATAGTATAAATAAGGAGGGTGCATTCCTCATTCGTATATCAAGCAAGTTCGCTCCTACTTGAGAAAGAGATTCACTCCAACTAATAAGAAGATGGTTTTTGGGTTGTAGATGTCATGTCCCTTCCTTAGATGCTTCATGATCAAGGCCTAACCCACCTGTTTTCCCTAAAGTCTGCTACCTAGACTACGGGGTTAGCAGTGTTCAGGCACCCTAAGTAAAAGACTGTTTTTTATAGGTTTTGTTTGGATAACAATGCAAATCAAAAGTGTAGGGATAACAAGGCAGAAGACTATGTCTGAAAACTTCAGCAATACAGACGTAAAAGAAAAGAATCTTGCAGCAATGAATGACAATTATAAAAGGTACTAAGGAGATAAGCTTTAACATATATACAACTGCAATCAATAAACTAAAATTCATATCTATAGCACATATATAAGAATATTAGTTTTTGAAAACACTTTTCAAATATCAATAGTATTTAATGTTCACATTCATACATGAAATGAACATAGAAAACATCTACACAACATTCATAGTATGAAGAGTTCAAACTGAACTGAAGAATATAAAAACAGTTTAGATCAAAGGCCTAGCTCCATATAATGTATTAAAAGTCATTCGAAATCAAAAAATAAGCTCTTACAGAAGTAAACATGTATGTATGCACAGTCTCCCAGGACCAACTCCCATGTGTGTCTCCCCTTTCTCAAAAAATATTACAAGTATATATAGAACAGAAACTAAAGAAAGGATCCAAAGTTTGTTTAACAGATCCACTTTTTAAGGCTAAGTTTTTTAATTATAGACAAAATATAAATAAAAAAGGAAAGCTATTTAATGACATGTGTTAAGTGAGGATCACTTCAAATCCTTCTTGTTGCTTCAGCTAATGTGGCTAGCCCATCTAGCACACATGACTTTGCTTGTAACCTCTTGATGTCCTTCTGCATGTAACGAAGCTTTGTTGTCAGCTCTTCCTTATCTTTCACTAATTGCTCTTTTTCCTCTTGCACCAGTTTCCTCTTTTTCACTGCTTCCTCTAAGATGTTGGTAATTTCTACAGCTCCTTTCTTTAATGATTCAAAACAAACAGTGCTAACAATATCAGGTCCACCATCATCCTCTGTATCAACAAATGACTTCCCTAGAGGTGCCACAAGATCGATCTTGAACTTTTCTTCATAAATATTTTCACTTGAGAAAATGGAGTGTAATTTTGACAAACTCCACTTCAAATCCATACATTCATATTCATAGGATGGCCTTTTCTCTGCATGAATTGAAGATAACACAGAAGTTGTAGAAACCATAGGAGAGATTCACTTGCTAATAAAAAACGCTGCATTGGGTTCTGTCTTAATAGAAATAATTTATGTTTTATATAATTTGATGAAACTGAACCTTAAACGAAACCTTAGGCAACATTTGGTAGAAAAAATTAGGATTTAGCTGGAACATTGTTTTATTGCTATCAGTTGTAAACATCAAAGCATATTTATCAAAGATTACTCATAGAACCGTTCATCTGCTGCTCCATATGCACACAAAGAGTCAACCTATGCTATAAAATACAATCTCATTGTAGTATGGAGTAAAGATACTAAAAGACACCATCTCTCATACAGGTTTTGCCGGTGGAATGAACATTTTAATAGGAGGCGAATTTGGGAGAAATTCTAGGAAAAACGGCCTCAAAGAACCACTTGTATTTCCTAAAATGTGATGGCTGCTGAAAAACGAAAAGAGGTTTTTCTAAATCACCTCGTCTACAGAAAAACCCATGTTTTGGTTTTTCTAATTTCATCTTTGTTTGATAAAAAACGGTGTTGAAAGTAAACTGCTAATCTGCCATGAAATCTGGAAATGCTTGATAAAAATATGATAGATGCTCAGCCATCTAGAAATATTTGGTATTAATTTGATCTCATTTCGAGGAAGAACATCCTTCAGAGATAGACCATTTTGATCCAAAACCCTTTGAACGAGAGAAAATTCATTCGAGTGTACTCCACTTGATGGAAGCCCAATTAGAACATCACCAATAGAGATTGTCTCCATCTTTTTCTTCTTGAGATTCGAACGTGGGTATCATTTTTCCTTCTTTAGACTGAAAACCACTCTTAATAACACAGTCATGAATCTTCCTGCCATATTTCATTTCACCAGCGAGAATTCCTTCACTGTGCATAAGTGCTACTTCTTTGACTTTCAAGGCACCTTCCAGTGTTGTGGCATAGTTATATCCATGACCAAACATTAGTAGTGACTGCTCACCCATCAATAGCATAGCAAGCTCCTTGAGTAATATTCATGTGCTGCCAACTCACCTTAGTAATGAATATAATATATTTTTAAAAGAACTAAAAAAAACTTTGAATGAACTACAAATACTTATAGGAGCATAAGCTAAGAACTAAAATGTTATAAATACCTAAAGTATTAAACATGAAGTCAAAAAAAGCCAAAACTTAGGATAAAGGGCATAAAAACTGAAGGCTTGGATAATTTTAAGGAAATACTTATAGGATCATAAGCTAAGAACTAAAATGTTATAAATACCTAAAGTATTAAACATGAAGTCAAAAAAAGCCAAAACTTAGGATAAAGGGCATAAAAACTGAAGGCTTGGATAATTTTAAGGTACAAAACTATCCACCAAGCAGGGCAACAGACCTAGGTCAAACATTGGCTCCAACTAGGGGATGGAATTTCCCTGTGATTTGCCAAGAACTATAGTTCCAGTGCCTTATTCCCTATAGATCAATTTATTGTTCCATTGGGCTATGGAGTCTTATACCAGATCTCTGAAAATCTCTCAAACTCTGAGCACACACCTCTGAAATAACAAAATAGTGTTGTAAGCTAAAATACTGAAAATGATCTACATGCTCGTATGGAAAGCTTATTCTCCTGCCTAATCCTACTTCTAATCGGTAGAAACAAACTAATCACATATAATCATACATCCAGTGAAGCTGTGATAGCATCCAACCAATTGTAACAACTTCTTGCATGTAGAAACAAATCAAAGAAGACTTCAACATTTGTAGCTGAAATTTGATTTGCAACACATACTTACAACTATATTCTTCTTGGATTCTGAATTCCAGAGAGCTGAAACCTTCTGAAAACCATGACTTCATATAAATAACCATTGGGTCCTCCCAATTGTGTTGCATTTCCAACTAATACAAAAAATGACATTGTTCCTCTATGCCAAAATGATATTTCATTTATTCTGTTGGAAATAGAGAATGAAGATTTTCCATGCATTGGAAAACAAAGGCATCAATTTTATCCTGAATTTGCTCACAAGCTCCTTCAACGGTATCAATAACAACGTCATTCTGAAAATTAGCAAGATGATCTTCCTCTTCCATGCTGCCACTAGATGTATAGTTGTCATATAATGGCTCAGGTTGTTCATGGACAAAGAAATGAATGCCTTCATAGATCTGTTGATTGGATTTAGCTACATCACACCCATCTGGATCTTGGATTTTTAAATCATCACCATATTCATCAAAAATTGGAGCAGCCTGATAATATTCCAATGATGATGCTGAAAGTTCATGTTTTTCTTCATTTAATAAATCTTGAAAAGTCTTTTGTGACATCATATCATCATGAAAACAACTAAAGTTAGTTGAACCAAATGCTTCTACAATAATTCCTTCAGTACAAGGCTGATTTTCATAAATATTTGGAGCAGCGGATACAGCTGATATAATATCCTTTGCATTATCAACACCCTACGCATCACAACAATCCTAAAATTTTCTCTTTGAAATAAAAGAATCAGCACACACTTCAAATATAATTGATTGTTGTTGATCTTCATAAAAAAATTGGATAGTTATTTCATTGTGAGAACAATTATTAAACATGTTCACTAAATGTACAATCATATTGTCATCAACACCAATTTTAACATTGTCTTGCAAACCTTCATAGACAGTGTGATTTTCAATGTTTTCTTCAATAAAGGATTGAGCTTCACAATGAGATATTTCTTCATGAATTTCATCAGTAAGGCTATGCTGATCATGATGTCTCAAATCCTGAAAACTGTTAAATGTCTCATAGACTTCTTTTTCTTGAGATATTTCTTCATGGATTTCTCTAGTAAAACTATTGGAATATAATCCGTCGGGATTATACGTTAGTGTACATAATAGGAATATGAACAGTTACATAAGAAGGTGAAAAGGCTGATGAATCTCAACCACCGTATGAAATGTATAAATGTATGCATTAGCCATGAATAGAATTGAATCGAGAGTTATTATCCAACAGTGGTATCAGAGTGGGTTCCTACCATAACTCCTGGCTGCATTTCAGTCCTGGCATTCTGCCTGCCAGACCTTCATTCTGCCAAATTCATTTCTCCTGCCAGTCTGCTCATTCATCTACCTATTCCTCAATCTTCTTTGCTTGGAGTTGAATGTTCTCCTGTTGGCGTTACTCCTCCTTTTGCGTGCGTTTATTCTCTGCTAGAACGTTTGAGACCTGCCTAACCCTAATTTTTTGCGGGTCGTATCTTCATTCCTCACGATCTGTCTACTTTTTGGGGTTGCGTTGAAGTTGTATCAACAAGAACTTAAGCTTGAAGCTGCTTGTCTCATCTTACTGCTCCGTGTGTTCCCACACCATCCAATCCCGTATGTATGGTTGCTTTTATTTTCTTAAATTCCATCTCATACTGTGATTTTTGTTCGATTGTTGAGAGTGTTTTTTCATCACACCTTTTTTAGGGTTTCGTGTTGAGGAGTGAGAGAGAGACAATGTCATCTCCAAATTCCAATGCCAATTTGATTTTGAGGAAGCCCGTCTTTACCTGAGCCTGTAAGTGGTCTCACAGAGAGCCGCGACCTTATAGCTTGATCTCTCATTGTTCCAATACTAGCTTCCCTCTCAACGACTATGTGATAGTCATCACCTGATTGTTGTGAGATCGTGTAAGCTCATGGAGTATGACCTGCAAGACAATGAACATGTTGCATTAAGTGTTGAGGTGGTGTGACCGAATTTGTTCAAAAGTTTTGAGTCCTATCTGAAGTTGACTCCTCCATTTGGAGTTGAGAGCATATTTAAAGTTGCTGCGACATACAATTGATTGTGAAGTTGCTGCGACCTGCCAAGAAAATTGCTGATAAATTGTTGAATACTGAGAATATGTAGCTGCGACTTGTCATCTCTGTTGAGATTCAGTTGAGGAGTGAAGCTGTGCATTGAGTGGAGAAGCACAGTGATTGAAGACTTCGTTGAGCTGACTGCATCAAGCCTTGCTGAAGGCTCAAGCTCCTACTCAATCACATGGAGATAGATAATGCGTTTTTGCTAGTTGGGAATACAAAAACCCTAATCTCTAACCTAGATATTTGCGTGGAAGTTTAGTTGGAAAGTTTGTGAATGTATTGAAACTTTGATTTCACTCCTGAGAGCTGAAAAGATATAGATGTAAAGGCTCGTGAATTTGAATGCTGTCTATGATATATTGGAACTATGAGCTGCGTATGATACGGCTGATGTATGAGCCCGTGATTTTAATAATCCATAGCCACTGTATATTTTTATATGTTGTGGAGCTATGAGTTTATATATGCTGCGTTATGCTATGTATTGGAGCTATGAGTTTGCATCCAATTCTTTGTTGAGTCTAGCCATTTGTGGCTGATATTTTCTGAAGAGACGTGACCTCTTTGTTAAGGAGTGAAGGCGGATAGAAGGAACGAGGATAGAAGGATGAAGACATACATGTATTCATTCACATGAAGGTTGAATTCATCCAGCTGCTGCTAATCACTTGATTTTGCAGAAGTATATAGTTTGGTGCCTATTTTTGCACAGACTATAATTTGTGCACTTATATCCTTTGCACTAATATATTAGCTTCTGGTGCCTCCACGCATAACATATTATGTAGAGTATATATCGTATAAAAAGAATGCTGCTATGTATTTGAAACTCATGACTGATATATTTTGTGTATTAAAGAAGCCTGTGTATGCTATAAACTTGCATTGTATTCACCTTGGCAGAGACTGTAGACCTACAAGGTTATTGTTTTTCTATTATCTCATTCTTGTAAATTACACTAGCAGTTGCAGAAGATGCAATCTATAGCATCTGGAGTTGGTGCCACTCTCTCTGGAAAAGATCATCCCAAAGGAGAAAGCAGCAAGAGAGGCAGAGGAAGAAGAAACTTCAGAGGTAGAGGAGGCAGAAACAACTCCAGCAAAAGATTAGATTTGTAGTGCAAGCGTTGTGGAAAGACAGGACACACAGCAGATCAGTGTTGGGCTTCGTGGGACTCCATCAAAGACAGACATAACCAGAAGAAAGATGACAATAAAAACCAAGATGCTAGTAAACCTTCTGATTCTGCTCATTGTATTGTTGCACATTGTAATCTTGGTATTAATGAAATGACTTCACTTTCATCTTACACAGAATGTTGGCTACTTGATACCGGTGCAACATCACACATGACTTTTAGAAAAGACTATTTTGAAGAACTTAATGAAACAATAAATGGCATAGTTTACTTTGCAGATAAGTTAAGACTTAAACCAAAGGGAATGGGCACCATTCGGCTAAAGATGCCTGGATTCCCTGATTTCTTGTTGAAGAATGTTATTTATCTTCTAGAGTTGAAAAGAATCCTGCTGTCCTTGGTGGAGATTCGACAGCGAGGCCATTCCATCCACATGTTTGATGGAATCATAGAAATAAGAAAGTCCTCTGACAACCAAGTCATCATGACTGGATACGAATATGGGAAGCTGCTGAAGCTAAAGGGTTCATCTGCAAGAGTTCAAAACTATGCCTACCTCTCTCAGCATGGAGAAGGTAATTTGTCATCAAGTTTATTGTGGCATGCAAGATTTGGTCATTTGAATTATAACAGTCTTCGTTTTTTGAGAAAGAATGGTGTATTTGGTTTGCCCACCATTCCCAAAGAGAAGAACAAATGTGATACATGTATATTAGGGAAACACAGTAAGATGCCATTCCATGAATCTAATTTCAGAGCAAGTAGGAAATTAGAATTAGTGCATTCTGATTTATGTGGCCCAATGCCAACTCCTTCTGCTCATGGGAATAAGTATTTTATGACCTTTGTTGATGACTACTCAAGAATGTGCTGGATTTACTATTTAAAGACAAAATCAGAAGCATTTCAAACATTCAAAGACTTTCATGCATTGATAGAAAAACAAGCACAATCTAAAATTGGTACACTTCGTACTGATAATGGGAAAGAATACACTTCAAATGCTTTTGAAGATTATCTTCGCCAACATGAAATTGCACATCAGACTATAGTTCCCTACAATCCTCAACAAAACGGTGTAGCAGAAAGATGATGAACAGAACCATAATGAATATGGTTCGCTCAATGATGTTTTTTGAGAATGTAAAACTAATGTTTTGGGGTGATGCAGTAAAATGTGCAGCCTATTTGAGAAACATAAGTCCCTCAAATGCTCTTGATAACAATACTCCACATGAAATGTGGTTTGGCCATCTCCTTTCAGCCAGGCATCTCAGTGTTTTTGGTTCCACCTGTTATGCCTTGATTCCAAAGGAGCAAAGAAACAAGCTTGGTGCTCGAAGCAGAAAATGTATTTTCCTGGGGTATGAAGAATACTCCAAGGCATACCGTCTGTATGATGAGGTAAACAAGAAGTTTGTTATTTCCAGAGATGTTATTTTTCTTGAAACTAATAAAAATGACCAGTCCATTGAGAGACAGCTTGATCATTTGGAAAAATATCCTCATCCAAAGAAATATTCTGAAAATGAATATGAAATTCCAAACCTTGAAGGGGGGATTCCTATTCTGGATAAACCTTTGGAATTTCCATATGAAGCACCAACTCCCCCGCATGAAGAAGTTCCTGCTACTTCACCTGAACAAGAGGTTCAACTAGATGACGTGATTGAGAGAATTGGAAGACTCTCAATCAATGATGAAGCACCACCAGCTGATCAACCAGGACCATCACGGAAGATTCCTAAATGGGCCACAAAGACACTTGAAAGTGTCCATCCGGATGAAGTTGGAAAGACGGGAACGAGAAGTTCGAAAAGACATGAAGATGGAGGAGAAGCAGATAATTCAGGTGATGACATGGATGTATCATTTGATTGTGAATTTAATTTATCTGCTAACTTTGAACCAACTTCCTTTGAAGAAGATTCTACTCGAGTTGAGTGGAAAGAAGCTATGCAGAATGAGTATGATGCACTCATGAAGAATGGAACTTGGAAGCTGGTTGACCCTCCAGTTGGAACAAAACCAATTGGCTACAAGTGGGTGTACAAGAACAAATACAAATCATATGGCTCAATTGACAAGCACAAAGCGAGGCTTGTAGCAAAAGGCTATGCACAGAAGGAAGGAATTGACTATGAAGAAACATTCTCTCCTACAGCAAAATGGGCTACCATATGTACCTTACTCTCTTTAGCTGCTCAGAAAGGGTGGAAAGTTCATCAGATGGATGTGAAGACTGCTTTCTTGAATGGAGACTTGAAAGAGAATGTCTTCATGTCTCATCTAGAAGGCTTTGTTGTGAAAGGAAAAGAACAAAAGGTATGCAAGCTTGTCAAATCTTTGTATGGCCTAAAACAAGCGCCTCGCGCATGGTATGAAAAATTAACCGAGCATCTTTTGAAGTTAAATTTCAAACATTTTGATCTTGATGATGCAACACTATTTATAAAGAAAGTTGGAAGATCTGTTGTGTATCTTGTGGTGTACGTAGATGATATTTTTATGACAGGGAACAATGAGAGCTATATAGCATCCATAAAGAAAGATTTGAAAAATATCTTTGAAATGACAAATATGGGACATATCCACTATTACTTAGGAATTGAAGTCACTCAACATCCTAAGTACATATTCCTATCTCAAAAAAAATATGTTGGAGAACTACTAAACAAAT
>LPNX010940976.1:0-15494 GCA_001517045.1 Pseudotsuga menziesii
CTCACTTTTAGGGTTTGCATGCATGTCACTTTTAGGGTTTGCATGCATGTCACTTTTGGGAATATTACAGTCCTCCCTTGCCAAAGATTGCTTGTCCTCGAGCAATGCCAACACAAACCCACAATCAATCAACTGAACCAACTGAATCCGGGGATGATCCCAGGGTCCCAAATTATCCTAGGAGATCTGCAACACCCTCTACTCAAAACACTGCACTGTACGGTACCATCACCAGAGACCTCCTGAGAAAGAACAATTTCTGGAACCCCCATCTTCAATGGATTTCTCACAAATTTCTCCTCCAGAACAATACTACCTTGTCTTGAATCTGTAATCTGGTCTGTATGTCTCTTGTTGTGTAAAACTTTTCCAAGAGCATGAAATAAAGAGAGAATTCCATCACGTCCCATGCTGGACTTTACATTGTTTGTCAATTCTGGGAAGCTAGAAGATAAAATAGACGATTGAGCAACCTTCTTCTGCTTATGTTTCTTAGATTTTGCTCTAGGAAGTCCAGGATATTCAAAGCTACTGTGGTCCCAAAACAATGGTGCTATAGCTGCGGTTTGCCAATTGTGTAGATGTAGGATATCAGGCTGCTTTCCAGACTTCAAAAGATAATCTAATGACGCACGGCAAAAATGTGTAAACCTTTCAAAGTCATCCTCATACCCATAAAGAAGGTCCCGATCAAAAAAACCACTGAGATGAAAAGGTTCAATGAATGTCACTGCAATGCCATAAAGAATCCCTGTCCAGATTCTAATTCTGTGCCACTCGCCTCCAAAGTAAGAAAAAAATCAGCTTCAACCTCTTGTAGACCCTGTACTTGATTCAAGTCCATAGATTTATACTTGGGCAAAATGACTTCCACAAAATTCTTCCTCCTTTGCAATGCACAACATAAATTTTTCACATCTGATGCCACAGATCCAACCTTTGTGAGTGGTGCCATTTCAGTACAAATGTGCAAAATGTGTAAACCCTGACTTTGCTTTGGGTCCAAAAGAAGAAGAAGACCTGCAGCAAGCTCTTTGTCATTCATGTGCTTAAGATTACAAAATGTTTCAGCTAGTACAGGATCCTTATTGACAACTAATTTTCTGATCTCAGATGCCTGTGTTTTAGTAATATCGCCCACCAAGGCCATTGTATCAATCTGTAGTAGTATCTCACTGAACAATGGTGATGGATCTACCTTAACCCTGCTATGCTTCTTGCTTTTCTGAAGGTTCCAAGTATCAGATGCCTGGCTGAGGCAGTAGAACTGTAAAGAATTGATCGCATGCCTAAGATCACCTTCACTACTTTCAGATATATAACTTAGCCAGTCTGGAGGTAGAGAGTGATATTCTGCTGTCCATATTTTTGTGAGTGTCTTCGTGATGCTTTTTGATGTAAGAGGATTGAAAACTATCTTTGTAGCACCTCCATTCTCAAGAGCTAACTCCAATTCTTGGATCATTCGTCCAGGTACCCCTTGATCTTCAGCTTCAGTGAATTCAGTAATCGATACAATTGTTGGAAATTGTGCAGACAATGCAAGGGTTCTAAGACCCTGACAGAGTTTTTGGCAAGCTTCCCAACCATTTGGGGTAGGCACGTCATCTACTAGAAGTAACATACCTTTCCGCGATCTGTCAGTTGCATTTGATGAGCCCATATTCAATACTGGATATTTCCGTATAGCATCTAAAAATGCTTCAAACTCATCAAGTTTTGATATATATGATGTTCCGGAATTTATGTGGTGAATATACTCCCTCCATAGGGTGGGTGTTGGTGCGTCCCATTCATAAAGTTCAATTCCTAAGAGATCTATAAGCAAATGAATAGTTGTCGTAAATTGCATTTCAGGATGACCCAATTTCTGATTGACAAGTCTGGCTGTGTCACATAATTTCATCTGCTTACCAATTACCTTTTTGTCTGATGAATTACAAAGAACTGGAACTTCCCCATATTGATCTCCAACAAGTGGTGATATTTCTTCAGTTTGTTTGGCCAAAGCCTGTTTCTCCTTGTTTAACTCATCTTTCTCCTTGGTCAAAGAGTCAACTCTTCTCTTCTGTAAAACCGATTGCTTCTTATGCCTTTTAGCTTCAGATTTAAGGGTTGCCTCAGCCTGGGAAATTTCCTGAAGCTTCTTTTGCATTTCAGACAACTTCACCTCTGTAGAGGTGGCCTCCTCTTCCAAATTAGATATTTTCTTTAGCTTTTCTGCTATCAATTTTCTCCCCGAATCCACTTCTGTGGTCATAGCTTCTGATTTCTCCTGAAGTAGTTGCAGCTCAACCTTGAGATGCTCGTAGTGCTCCACATCAATTGATTTATGCTTCTCCAACAACTTAGAGACTCTGTTTTCCCAACGCCCTGTTTCCATTTTCTGCATCTCCAACTCTTTTTGAGCAATATCCAACTCAATGTCCTTCTCTCTCACAGACTTGTGCAGCTGTTCAATCTCTAACTGTACCTTTTGAAGTCTATCACGCAATTCCTGGCATTCCTCAAAATTTCTCTTATTTTCATCTCTAAGTTGCGCATTACTTTCTCTTAACAAGTTTGTTTCTGTTACTTGGCACTGCAGAGAGCTAAATTCTTCATCTGTATAAATAGCAGCCCGTGTATTTTCCCGTTCCTTACGTAATGCAGATTGTGCTGTCTCAGATGCCCGAAGAGCACTTTCTAGCTGCTTCTGAAGTCGCATACGCTCTTGCTTTAATAATGAAATCTCTGTGTCAGCTGTTTCCTTTGATCGTCGTAAATAACGAATAACATTTTGCAAATCACTTTCAGCTTGATCATCAACACTCTGACCACGTACAGTGATTCCCATTTCATTTCTTTCCTTCTCTGCTATCTTTATATGCATGGCTTCCAAGCGGTCAAGTAAGAGCTTATTCTGTTCATCAACTTCTTTGTATTTCTTCTCAGCGTCAACCTTTGAAGACTGTAAGGATGCTTTCTCCATCTCCCATGAAACTTTAGAAGATTCATATTCATCTTTCATTGTCTTTGTAACTTTACGCAAATCCAATACCTCCTCCTGTAATATCGCCAATGACTTAGAGGTTTTACCCAATTCTTGTATAGTTTCTCCCTGGAGAACAACCTACCTCTCATAGTTGCTTTGAGCAGTGCACCAGTTCTGGTGTTCCCTTTCCAAATCTGCTTTCAAGGCAGTAATGCAAATATGGGCCTCCTCTAATTGTCCTGTTTTCAAGTGATTGTCATCTGCAATAGCTTTAATTTCTTTAGCAAAATTGATAAGCATTCTTTCTTTTTCTTCTATTGCGGAGGTTGCTGCCATTTCCTTCTCTGTTACTTCAACTTCTAGATCCGATATCCTCTTCTTCAAGGTAGAGATTTCACACTCCAATGATTGCTTGAGCTTGCCCGTCTCCGTCTTGAAGTGCTCATGAGCACTTTCTATTTGTCGTAATGCATCCTCATTCGCTTGCGCTATGCACTTAAATTGTTCTGTATGCTGGTTGGAAGCTTGTAGGTCTTCTTTCAGGCGTTCTATTACTTCTCTTGCCTTCTGTAATTCCATGATTACCTCCTCTTCAGCCATTGATGAACTGGTATCCATAACTTTCCCTGATGCCTTGTCTTCAACTTTTTTAAGATCTGCCACCAAATCTGAATTCCGTGCNATTACCTCCTCTTAAGCCATTGATGAACTCGTATCCATAACTTTCCCTGATGCCTTGTCTTCAACTTTTTTAAGATCTGCCACCAAATTTGAATTCCGTGCCTCTGCAACAATTGCCCTTGCTTCTGCTGCAGACACTGCTCGCAATGCATCAGCCAAATCCTTACTCATGGACTCAACCTGTGACATCGCCTGCTTTACAGTTTGCTCTCTCTCTAGAGTAAGATTCCGAACAAGCTCCCGCTCCACCTGTAGCTCTTTTTTTTTTCTACCCATTCTCTCACTATGTCTTTAAGGAGATCCTCATCCAAATCCTTTGGCTGGATCCTGAACTTGATGGTGTAATAATCTTGAAAGGACAATGCTGCACATACATCGTCACCCAAGGCTAGATACTCCTGATATCGAGGCAAGTGTTGAAGTACTGCTAACCTCTGCCAATTTCCAATCAAGACCCTTCTCATTGTCTTGATGTTCTCACAAGCTGGCAAAGAAAAACCTTTGTTCTGACATGTAATTCACCAACATCACTGACATGCATTTGCATGTACACGCATGCATCAACATGCACTTTTACTCAATTGCTATGTGCCCACAGCTGGCCAAGATTATGCTCTGATACCACTGAAATATCCCAAATACTGATATTCTCTAATGTTCTATGATAGTGCTGACTTGCACACTCAATCTCATACAAATTTGCAAAATAACTATGCATGCAAACTCGCCATGCAAAAATGCCCTAAAATATAGCTGAATTAGGGTTAGAGGTTTGCAGAGAGAAATTAACACTTACCACTAATATTCTGGCTGATAATGACTCCAGAGATAGCTGCATGCATAAGGATCCGGATGGGTGGTCTAATAATGCTCTTTTCCTCTCGTGTCACCGTCCCAAAACACCGTAAAAACCCTCCAGACTGAAGGTGACGTTTTTGTAGGAGGAGAGGTTCGTTCGGCTTGTCCGTCTGCTATAACTGATGAATGAATGAAGAATAAGTGGTGAACCTGTATGGCTTACCCGGAATAAGACTAGGACAAATGTTTCACTGCCGAAATCCTGTTAGCTGAAGACTCCGTCTCCAACCCCAACTGCTGTGCTGCTATCCAAGAGCTCCCAAAATAATAATAATCCAAAGTGAAGTCTCCTCTTGCTTTCTCCTCTATTTATAAAGTTCAACTGCGCAAAACCCTAATCTTTTGACCTAATTAGGTCACTTTATCTTCTAATTTGCCATTGACTTGCATGCATGTCACTTTATCTTCTAATTTGCCGTTGACTTGCATGCATGCAGAGGGAGACTTAAATAGTGCATGCATCATTATAATAATGTTGGGATGGCATGCATGTCATTTTTAGGGTTCGCATGCATCTCACTTTTAGGGTTTGCATGCATGTCACTTTTGGGAATATTACACCTTGCAAGCCTTGGCAAGACTAGTTGAGCCAAGTACTCACCTCAAACTTAACTTTGAACTCACCACTCGCCAAGAAATGCCAAGACTAGACCAAGAATCACCTAATTGGCCCAAATTTTCCTAGACTATATTTTGAGTTTCTTTTAGTCTTTCTTGAGTCATTGAGTTGTTAAGTTTTATAGATAGCAGTATAATTTCAATTGCATCAAATAAATAGGATCACTAAAAGAATAACCAAACACAAAAACAATAGACACAAAGATTTTCATCTGGAAAACCACTAAGGGAGAAAACCCAGCAACCTTCTGTTAGACACAATGGCACACTTGGGAGGGGGTGAATCAGTGTGAAGGCGATTAATCCTTTTTTTCGCTTTTACCACTCATGCAGAGTTCATCAATGCATCATGCTACTAAGGACATCATCATTACATAAGCATTCATCAACTAACCAACAATGCATCATAGGATCAAACGCATCACAAGACAATTGTATAGTAAACTTTATTTATAATTTTATATGATGTACAATGGAAGACTTCAATCTTCGCAATTGCATCAGCACCAATTGATAAGAAGAGCACCAACTCTTAATCCAAGGCCCATCCTGGTCTTCTCAACTCTAACTGAGAACGAGTGAGGAGTCCAACCCTCAAATGCAAGACCCAGCTTGCAATGTGATGTCAAGTAGAAGATATTCTATGCTGCCTTAAACACACCTCTTGTCAACTCAAGCAACTACTCAATCACCGTCAAGTCAACTGATCATCTCTCAAGGATATCCAAGAGTCTTGCTATAGTCACAACTGCCTTATCATTTGGTCAAATATCTCACCTATCGGAGTGCTTCTGCTGCTACTATCACTATCGATTCAAGGTTTATCTTTGTCTAGTTCACATATTGAAATTAGATCAGTCAAAGTACCTGTGACTAATCTAGAGTTTCACATATGCTTGCATCTACATCTGGAAACAAGGTTTGATTTTCTTTACATATATCATTCATTCTACAACCCAGTCACATTATACTGATATTCCAAGGATAGATGTCATCAATACTCTGTCAATTAGCTGCTACAACTACAAGGGATTTACTCTCTCTTATTCCCTATTTAAGTTGTTTTATATAGTCATCATAATGGCCCAAAATATTTCAATCAAGATCACATACAAGCCCAGTCATATACTGCTCATTATGCATAAAAAGGAGTAGGTTTAACTTACTATTCACATGTATAATATACATATAAATTACCCCTGCTTTTTACCAAGTTGCCTCAGTCAACGTCGTTGCTACAGAGATCATGATCACTGCTGTTCAAACAAAAAGCTTCAGCAGACACCCAAAATTTAAAAAAAAAATCATTTCACTCCATCTTTACTGTGGTTGCCTCAGTAGTCTGCTATCCAAAACTCAGAGCTAGCATGTTGTTGATTGAATCCTCCAAAATCAGACCCTTTCACCAAATTTCAGAGCAAATGTGTCCTTACTCCACTACGATTGCCTCAGTGTAATACCCGAGTTCAAAGCTGCTACTTGCTCACATCGAAATGGAGAATGAAATTACTTGTATTTATACACAATCATGTGGGCGTAATTAACAAGTCTGGCCTACCTTGTTGATTACATGTCCAACATCTAACTCTTTTGCTGGGAGGCCCAACACTTCTTGCATGAGATCTGTAATCCAATGCTTTATGACCAAAATCATTACATGAGTAGCAATAACCATTGAAACAGTTTTCATACTTGGATGCCTAATTCCACCTTAAGGATGTCTCTTTTCTGAACTTGCTTTGAGGAGTAGGACTAACTCCTTAATGTCCTCCAGATTTTTTGATGTCTTTTGCAGGTATGAGGGGCAGCTTGGTTTTCACTTTGGGGGGATGATGAGCTTGCTTTAGTCTTCTTAGGAGTCTTTGAGCTATCTTCATAGTTTTCTGCTTTGTTGTAACCCAAGCAAATCTTGTCAAAAGGGGATCTTTGACAATCCAAGATCTCATCTAGGATGACAGAATTGTTATTAAACATGACATAGGCACTTGACTTTTCATTCTTCTTCTTGAAGCCAAACACTTCCATTTCAAGTTTTTGGCATGATTTTTCTTCTTCATCTAATTGATTCTTCAGGACCTCTTCTATCCTTTTGGCTTCCTCAAGTTGAATCTTTAAATTGACATTAGCCTTCCTTGTTACTTCAAGCTCTTCTGAATCTTCACTAGCCTCTTCTTGTTCTTCTGCTTGACTGATTAGTTTGGTGTTTAATCTTTCAATTTCATCTTCTTTGTCTTCCAGCTCAACTTGTAAACTTGTCCTCTTGTGATTGAGTTTCTTGAGCAGATCCATAGTCTTCTTTTGGTAATTTTCGAAGGACCTCAAGATCTTTTTAAGCTTCAAATTGTATTTGAGATCAATGTACATTAAAAGATGTGCGAAGAAATCTTTCTTAACATCTTCAAGATCATTTTCAATATCTTCACAATCAATGCTACTGTAATCAGAAAGATCCTTACATTCATTGATGTCTGATGCTTGCACTTCCTTTTATTCTTGCCTCACATCTTCAATGAGCTTGACTTTTGTTTTTGTCTCTGTGTCTTGGTTTCCTCTTTGGTATTCACTTTCCAACTTAAACCATAGGTCTTTGGCTAAAGTGTATTCTCCTACACTCTCTTTGGCGAAGCTTGAAAGTCCATCCATAAGAAATTTCAAGGCAATGGTGTTGTCCTTCTTGGCCTCTTTTTGTGCAGTTGTCTTGGTCTTCTAGTTGAATGGAATGGATGGATTGGTCGCAATCTCCCAAACACCAAACTTCTTTTGGTAAGCTTTCATCTTACTTCTCCATCCAAAATAGTTTGTCATATCAAATATTGTAACATAATCGTCTGCGAACTCTAATTGTGTTTCCATTGTGTGTCCACAGATCTCCTTCAAGCTTGCAAAGCTCTTAGTGAAGGCATGTTCTGATACCAATTGTTGGACACAATGGCACGCTGAAAGGGGGGGCTGAATCAGTGTGAAGGCAATTAATCCATTTTTTCACTTTTACCACTCATGGAGAGTTCATCAATGCATCATGCTACTAAGTACAACATCATTACATAAGCATTCATCAACTAACCAACAATGAATCATAGGATCAAACACATCACAAGACAAGATTTGTATAGTAAACTTCATTTATAATTTTATATGATGTATAATGGAAGACTTCAATCTTCGCGACTATATCAACACCAACTAATAAAAAGAGCACCAACTCTTAATCCAAAGCCCAACCTAGTCTTCTCAGCTCCAACTGAGAACGAATGAGGAGTCCAACCCTCAAATGCAAGACTCAACTTGCAACGTGATGTCAAGTAGAAGATTCTATGATGCCTTAAACACACCTCTGTGATAACCAAAGCTACATGAAGATGACAGAGAACCCCATGTTCCATGATAAGACGAAGCACATAGAAATCCGATACTTCTACCCTTGTGAGGTGGTGCAGTAAAAGCTATAAAGCTCCAATATGTGAGCACATATGAACAGGTTGCATATGTTTTGACTAAGCCTCTGAAGTTTGAACAGTTTTGAGACAAGCTTGGTGTTGTCCGTAAGGACTTCCCTCGAAAGGGGGAGTAGTATTGATACTATGGAATCCTGATCACAGCAAGTAGCTCAGTTGGGATTGATCATCCTTGGACCTGATCCTGTAATTTTGAAAGGAAGAATCGTCTTAAATGTTGATCTTGTTGGACTTGATCTTGTAATTCCGAATGGAAGGATCGTCCAAGATGTTGATGTTGGGATTGATCATCCTTAGACTTGATCCCGTAATTCCGAAAGGAAGGAACATCTTAAATGTTGATCTTGTTGGACTTGAACACGTAATTCCGAAAGGAAGGATCATTCAAGATGTTGATGTTGGGATTAATCATCCTTAGACTTTATCCCATAATTTTGAAAGGAAGGATCAGCTTAAATGTTGATCTTGTTGGACTTGATCCCGTAATTCCAAAAGGAAGGATCATCCAAGATGTAGATGTTTGGACTAACCATCATTAGACTTGATCATGTAATTCCGAAAGGAAGGATCGTCTTAAATGTTGATGTGGAAGGACTAACCATCCTTAGACTTGATCGTGTAATTCTGAAAGGAAGGATCGTCTTAAATGTTGATGTGGAAGGACTAACCATCCTTAGACTTGATCTCATAATTCCGAAAGGAAGGAGCGTCTTAAATGTTGATGTCGAAGGACTAATCATCCTTATACTTGATCCTGTAATTCTGAAAGGAAGGATCATCTTAAATACTGACGAGTAATGGACTTGATCCTGTAATTCTAAAAGGAAGGATCGTCCAGAATGTGAGTAATGGATTTGATCCCATAATTCCGAAAGGAAGGATCGTCCAGAATGTTAGTAGTGGACATGACCCCATAATTCCGAAAGGAAGGATCGTCCAAGATGTCAGTGATAGACTTGATCCCGTAATTCTGAAAGGAAGGATCGTCCAGAATGTCAGTGGTGGACTTGATCCTGTAATTTTGAAAGGAAGGATCGTCCAAAATGTTAGTAATGGACTTGATCCTGTAATTCCAAAAGGAAGGATCGTCCAAGATCTCAGTGGTGGACGTGATCCTGTAATTCTGAAAGGAAGGATCATCCAGAATGTTAGTAGTGGGCTTGATCCCGTAATTCTGAAAGGAAGGATCGTCCAGGATGTCAGTGGTGGACTTGATCACGTAATTCGAAAAGGAAGGATCGTCCTGTGTATGTATGTGTTAGTTGTGATTAGTATTCGTAGCTTCGCAAAAACCTAATCTCGTAATTCTGAAAGGAAAGATTGTCTGAGTACCACAGATGTGTTTCCCATGATCCCGTAATTCCAAAAGGAAAGGATCATGTTGGTTGTTGTTATACCTGCCATAGATGATGTTGCTCCAGCCTCGAGTTGTTGATGATGATGTCACATGTTGTTGTTGTGATTCTAGCTTTATGTTGATGAGCCAGCCTCATCTAGTCGATGTTAGTGATGTATCAGTTTTTATGCAGATGATGATGTTCCCTGCTGTAGATGATGATGCCCCAGTCCCATTCTGCAAATGAGTATTCAATTCCATGCTGCATATGATGATGTTCCAGCAGATGATGATGATGCACCAGCTCCAGCTCCATGCTACAGATGATGCTCCAGTTCCATACGTCAGATGATGATGCTCCAGCTCCATGTTGCTGATGATGTTCCAGTTCCATGCTGCAGATGATGATATCTCAGCTCTGTACTAAAGATGTTGATGATGATACTTAAGCTTTGTACTAAAGATATTGATACTCCAGCTTCATCCTGAAGATGATGATGTTGTTCAAAACTTTTGATGATCTATAGATGTACCACTCAATGTTCCAAAAGATGGTGTTGATGATGTCTCCTCTCTCTCCTTCCGATGATGTTGTGTAGAGCCACACCAGTTGTTATTGTTGTCAGTAGAATACCCTTGTTGTTAAGGGGGAGTGTTGAAATAATATAACTTCGAAGAATATTCTACTTATACTTCAATTTATTATTATTCCTCCTTCGAGAGATGTTACTGATGTAAAAGGTCATGTAAATGTCATGAGGTAAACTCTCAGTTGTAAGTCGGGTTAATAGCACCCAGAAAAGATGAATATAATTATTATTGTAAAATTTACTTGGGTAGTGTTATCACCAACCTTGTAGTTGCCTATGTATGATGGATCCAGGATAGATGGTAGAGGGGCAAGCAACTAGGGAGGTGGAACCAAGACTGCCTAGACTCCCAAATGGATGGTTGTCACGTCAATCAAGGCAATCTTCGCTTTATATTATCTAAGTCCAAGACAACAAAGGGGGAGACCCGAATCTACTCCCGACAGGAGAGATTAGACCTAGACACCAGAACAGATCAAATGTGGCTTTGAGGTACGTAAGGTGTAAGGTAAATGGAAACCCTTGCTCTAGGGTTTAGGTACTAGCAACTGATGAAGATGACCACTGTCTTGGGAAACGTAACTGTGACAGGGTGAGCAAGGACAAAGTTGGGACTGTTTAGTACCAAGGAGATAGACTCAGTGAAAGATATGAAAGTATCAAGTAACCTGAGTTATCAAGGAATGGTCAACTTTCAGGGGAACGAGGTCAGGAAGGGCTAACGCTATGCTTGGAGATCAATGCATGTTCAGCCTTAGGTAATGGAGTCAGTATCAGCACAGCGTTTCAGTGAACCCACCTGGGATATGTCCTGATCTATGGACCTAGAAAAGGATTTGGCCCGGAAGATTCAGGTTACAGGAAAATCAGCAGAAGGAGGGCTATCGCTAGGGTTTGGAGAGGTAGATCTACAGATCTAGAGCCACCAGGAGACCATCAGCTCAGTGTTGGGGTGGAAATGAGATCAGGATGGCCCGATCTACAAACCCAAATCAAAAAATTTCAGGAAAAATCAGATCTGGAAAAGTCAAAAATCTGATGAGGGGGGCTAGGAGGCTGAAAGTTAGTTTTTCAGATCTAGGGAAACCTGGCAAGAACTAGCTCAGCTTTGGGGGTGTTCTGGACTGAGGAAGACCTGATCTACACACCCATGTAATTATTTTCCGGAAAAAATCAATTTTGGAAAAAGTCAATTTTTCACTGGGGCGCTGGGGTTTCAGCAGTCAAAAAGTCAGATCTATGGCAAACCAGTCATAATTAGGGCAGCATTGAAGATGATTCAGTGAGAGGGATGCCCGATCTACAAAACCCAGAAATAGTTTGCTCAAAGATCAAGCGGTTCGATTATATATTTTTTTGGATTTTATTATTTAGGAGTTTTTTCAGAAAATTGAAGAAAAGAAGATACAATGGATTGAGATTTGAAAGAGAAGAGACTACCTGTTAGATCTTACCTGGAAATGCTTGTATATGCCTTGTTGATGATGATCCCCACCATCCCGATCAATTCTGGAAGATATGAGTGAGTTTTAAGACCAACATTGTGCTCCAAGTGACCAATGCGCCCTCTATCCTACACAAGCGAACGTCAACAATATCAGATTTGTCGTATCATGAAAGAAAAGCAAGATCTACAAAAAATTAACAAGATGCAATCATCGATCACAATGAAATTAATGAAAACCCCCTGTCACAGACGAAACTAGTCCAAGCGAGTTGAGGTCCCCCTACAAAAACGCCTAAGATGAAGTCGCCCTCCTGTAGACAAGACAAAGATCCCGAAAAAAGAGTATAGATCTCACAAAATATTCCGAATGCTAGGAAGCAAAAGATTTTCCAATCACCACCGAAGAACAGCAGATGCAAAGCAGATCAAGAAAATATCCACAAAAAATCTTTCTATTAATCAGATCCAAAAGCCAAAGACCCCTTACAAATGAGAAGCTCTCTCCTTTAAATAGAAATGAGATAACCAAAATCCTAACCACTTTCAAAACGAGTGGCTAAGATTAAAATATAAAATATTCTAATCAATGGTTGAGATGAGCTCAACATACAATACATGGATTAATATAACCATAAAGTACCAAAGTGGACTAAATTACCCATAAAGAGGGTACCCCACTCAACAAGAAATAAATGAAGCACATGGTGGGTCCATGGAGTGTTAACTAACTCCCTATGGATGCCCCATGGCCCAATAAAATAATATAATATTTTAATTCTTTGACTTTGTGCCTCCTTGAGGAAATCGTGAGCCTCCCAGAAGCTCCAAAAAATAATATAAAAAAGCCCAAAAAATAGGTGTGGGCCTAATAAGGTGCTGCAACTGCTGGAGAAGGTGTGGAGGACATAACTCTCATCATCATGACTCATCCCATGTCATTTCCTTGCCTTAGTAGCCCAAATCGAGAAACATGAACCTGCCAAAACAGCCTCCTAGGGTGCCTGCGTTGTCAAACTGAGCCCACCAGGCTCTCTGGGATGGGGCTACTATGGTACAATCAAGTGGCTGCACCCCCTATTCCCATACAACGCCCTAGGAGATCCAAATAAAACATCTCCCTGCTCAAACACATCATCCTGTGAAACAAAACTACATCAAAAAGGTAAAATGAGCCTGATCATCTCTGCAAGTGCCCGAAACTGAAAATAAACTGTCTCATTAGACTCAGAGAGTCCAAAACCATCTAGGGTGTATACTCATACCCTTTCCAGGTCTCTGCCTTATCATCAACAACATCCAATAAACAATATAATCACCTGTAAATGATCATATACCAATAATATAACTCAAACTATCATCCATCTGTTGCAAGTGCTACAAGGCTAAGACATGCTCTACAAATCATTTAAGCAACAATCACAACAAATAGCAGGCATTTCACTAGCGGTACATCAACCAAATACATATATAGGGCTTTATTTATTATTACTCAGACTAGACTTTCAGGACTATACTCACTTCATAGTTGTAGTCAATTTGTTAGTGAAGGGTGAAGGATAAAATTGACAAGGCTAGGGCAAAGGATGACTTCCTACTTAACATCATGACACTTTGGATATGTGTTATAGCTCAAAATGACACATCTCTGCCTGTGACCACTTTCCCATGATTATGTCGCATGTCGACACTTCCATGACGACACTTCATGAAAGTCATTGAAAGTCACTGAAAAAACACCTAACTTGGAGGACCCATATTTGGAGTTTTGTAACTCTGTTTGACCTCATCTCTGCACCGTTGGAAAGGTATCTAAGTCAGCTAAAACTTTCCAGAAGACACCAAAGTCTGAAAATGCCCAGAAGTACCCTTAAAATGAGCTTATTTTTTATGTATACGCGTGTTTCCTTAAGGAAACCCGCGTATGTACCCGACTTGCTATATATAATACTCGCGTACACCTTAAATACGCGACTTTTTGCATTGCAACCCGCGTATACCTTCCTGCATACGCGACTGATGTCTCTGCAACCCGCGTATTCCTCCCAAAAATGTCAAAAAAATACGTTTTTTGAAATTCGGGTGGTTTGGGTAGTTATGCAACTGACTCCTTCAGTTGTAACTACTTTGTCTTCGACCCTAACTCTTCATAAAGCATATAAATAGAGGTAGGGAGGTCCATGAGAAGAGACTTAAATCTTTGCATCATTATGCTAGAGAAATTGGGACTCTCTTTGCCCACACCTTTGCCCTAGAAGCATTCTCCTTGTGTTGCAGAGCTTGGAGGCTGAGTTCCTTGGAGAAGAGAAGCAACAGAACCGGATCAAGGTTTCGTGAAGTGCCCAACTTGAAGAGAAGGTATACTTGTACTTGTTTTCAAGATTAATAAAGATGCGATGTCCTTCTTCTTCCCAAAGTATTGTTCAATGTGTGATTGAATCTTTGTTTCTGATCATATGATGATGTTAGTCAAATTATTATTTCATGTTTATTTGATTATCATTTCTTTATATGTGGTTGTATTGGTTTGAGGAAGGTATAATTCGTTTTACAGGTCTCTTGGAGCAAGAGGAGCAAGAAGAGGATTGAAGGGCTGCTTGGATCAACCTTCGTTTCTCAAGGTATGAACCATTCTGATCTTTGAAACTTGCTTATTATGCTTGCTGAACATTATACATCCACCTTTCAACCCCAGTACGTTGATGGCCTCTTAAACCTTATCCATAGGATACTTTCCTTTACAACAATATGGAAGGGGAATACTCACTATAACCAATGTCGGACAAACAACAACACAGGGATGGGAATGCCTCACAAATGGTTGAGTTGTTTAGAGAGTGCTTATTCAACTTAGACATCATGTCTACATCAAGTTTGATCCAGTTTCATTAGGATCATCAATTTTATTTCCATGGCCTTTTTGGCCTATATGTCATTTTGGGGCCTTCACCAGTGTTTAAAAGCACAGCTAACTGCAGCTTTCATCCAGGACATTTTCAAATTTATAAGGTCCGCAATATTTGGATATAGCATATATTTAACCATTGCTTTTTTGGACCTTTTCTTATACCCTTCGAGGAGTATTTTAGCATTTCATTGCTCTTTCCATTTTTCACATATGTTAAGAAACACAGTTTTAGCATTTTCATTTTCCATGGGCGCATATAAACATTTCCAATATAAGTAGTACATGAGCTTTCAGGTTTAGCCAACAACATCTCAAGTGACCAGGGGGGGTTCTGCACAGTGCCAAACATCGGGACAACCGACCAGAATGATTTAGGCATACAATCCAACTCACCAAAGGCAAGTTCTATCACCAACTCAAAGCCGAGACACAATATAAACAGAGAGGTGTGTCTAACAAAGGTTCTAGCGAGGAAAAGGTCCTCCATGCCATAAGTCAAGTAGTAAGTCGGTTTAGAAACAAAAATGGAAGTGTTGCCGCCTAATTCACACTTTAAGGTGCAGGAAAGTCACAACCTGCTATGTGTGTCCTTGGGGGCAAGTGAGAGCTGGGGACCACTGTCACCACAGT
>LPNX010940995.1:0-26329 GCA_001517045.1 Pseudotsuga menziesii
ATGTATATTTTTTATGTGCACATTTGGTAGTCAAATTATGTTCCATGAGTGCTGAACACAAAACCATAAAAACATTCATTGTAAATCAATGTAAAATCAGTCTACTAGATTTGGACAAATATTCAGTGGAGTTTGAACAGTGTTGCAAAGTGTTTGACATAAGTCTTGAATCAGACTCCATATGTAGTTAGCAAAAAATTAGTTCAGATTTGGTGGGGGGTCATTACATTTTCCCCGATGAATTGCTTTTTATTGAGTCGGCCGTACCCCTGGAGTACCTAAACATGGGGTACCGAAGTACCCAAACACGGGGTACAGCGTACCATTTCGCCTATAAGTACCCCTTTTTTTATAACAGAGTCTCATGTACGTGAACCCAGTCTGGGGTACAGCAGGAGATGTACCCTACGAGTACCCAAGTACTCGGTACGTGTACCCAGTATGGTTACGTGTACCCTACCCCCAGCTACGGGTACCATGGCAACATAGCTTATATTGGCTAGAATGCGATAATAACCCCATTAGGGCCATAACAAGATCCCTTGTAGGGAGGGGTTATTTTTCTTCTTGAATCTCTCTTGGTTCTAACTAATGTTTATGGGTTTCTTGAGATCTAGACTAAGAACGCTGGATTTGTTTGAATTTCCAACCTTGTATGCTTTGAGGAGGCCGCTTGTTGATTTTTCCTTCTTTTCTTAGAGCTAGTTGAGGCTGTGGCTTTTTGTTCCTTTATCTTCTCTTATTCTATAGGTTGAGGCTTAATTGTTTTGTAATTTTATGCCAAATGACTAAGATGCATGCCATTCATTGCACTTGAAAGTTGAAAGACATTGTTCATTGTTTAGTTGTTATACATGGCCTCAATTTTTTATGTCTAGCCTTATCTAAATATATTTCTTCATTCAACCACATCTCCACATCTTCTTTCATATTTTAATATTACTCGCCTCTAATTGTGATTAGGAATGGTGATATGATCTGCACAATTTGCAGTGAAATGCTATAGTTTTATGATCTGGGATTTGATTCCAGATATGATTTTCCAATTGGATTGTTAACCCATCTAAAGACCCATTACTAATATCCATTTTGACACATTCTATTATAAGAATACAGCCCATTCTCATAGATGGGATCCATTATGTTAAAATTGTTAAGGTGGTTTCCAATATTTTGGAGAGTCTCTTCTGCCCACAAGCATAGAGGAAGTTTACATAACCTTATTGAGAGTGGTTAGGAGTTGAAATAATGTGTGTTTGAATTGAACCCGAATGCCAAGGTTCATACATAAGACACATTTTTTGCAAAGGTAGGCTAATTCTTGAGGACCATAACACAATTTGCTTATAAGTAGAAAATAATGATCAACAAAGCTTGTGGAACAATAGCGAAAGTTGGGGGGACTAGCGAGAAGTGTAGCAAAAGATCCCATCGCTCACTTTGAAAAGCTTAAAGTGGGTGTCGATTTTTTTTTAAATTTGTAGATCAAGCATCTGGTTGAAAAGTCTTGAAGGTGAAACATGGTGTTGGATATTGATAAAAACCCTTGCAATATTCTATTGTCATGGAGAGTGTTAGTTTGGGCACTGGGGTAAGCAAAGTAAAAGTTTGTAACGAAGAGTGTAGGTGGAGAGTCTTGTTAACAACTTATATTTGGTGATCTGTATGCCGGTCAAATGGAGGAAAATTTCAATTGGCATCCCAACATTTTCCATGAAATTTACCAAAGTGGCTTTAGAAATCAAGGGCCCCAATCATTAATGACCGAGAAAGGCAATTCAAAAGGTGCCAAAATTTTTGGCATGTTGAAGATTGTACCAAATATAAGGTTGTCTAAATAATGTAATGGAATGTATATAGTAAAGATGAATATAAACTTAAAGTCATGTAATTAATGTAGCGTAATGTATATAGTAAAGATACTTATGTTACTACTACTTGGAAATTTTCCTTTAAAGCTCAAACTAGGGCTAAACAGTTTATTTAATTTGTTTTACTGAAATAAGCACACATGAACTTCTTTACTAGTATGCAGCGAAATATAAATTCTAAGAAACATTGACAACATCATATCACATATAGACACAGATATTTTGGGTATGGAAACCCACGGATAAAACCCAAGATGGGAAAACCGGTGCAACAGTTAGATATAGAGTTTATATTATCAAGACATGGAACTTTTACAACCAGCAGGTAAAATATGCCCAACCTAGCAAATGAAAAACCTCAGCAAAATCAATGAGCAACACAACAACAAAGTACGACTACTTTGCGCAACTGTACGGCCCTGCATCAGCAATACGACTTGTTGTACGGAATCCGTATGGTGCTGATGTCAGCAGTACAGATCTGTACGGTACTCTATGACAGTTGTACGTCCCTCTTGCTGTGTACGACGCTGCTCCTCTGCGTGATTTGTATGGTCCCTACTTAGCCTGGTGAACCTGTTGGGAAGCTGCTCCTTCGTCTTTTCTGTGAACTCCTCCGTTTGACTTCTCTCTGTTTGTATCTCTTCTGTGTACGTGTCCTCTCCATCAAATCTTTTTTTAACTTTATTGGCTAAGTGAAAACCCTAACCCTCACTTTGGATCTATGGATGAGATCCTTCGGTGAGAATCAATGGCCAAGATTAGATTAGCCATTTACTTAAATATTTCACTTTTCACTTTATAAAAGTGATTCCATTAAAGGCAAAATCAAATTAGAATAATTAAAGTATTTTCCTAAGTCAAAACTTAGGAAAATCACTTTAATAGATTTGGCTTCCAGTTTAATGTCTCTCTAGCATGCAAGGACACATGCAATGCTAGAAGACCTTCCTTGTTGTTTCTTTTTAACACTCCCTCTCAATGATGAGGGGATTCGGTAGCAACCCTAACTTGTCTCTGAACTTTACAAAGCTGTGTTTGCAAAGTGCCTTCATAAAAATGTTTGCCACCTACTCATCTGTCTGTATGTACTCCAACCGAATGGTTCCTCTTTGTACACAGTCTCTCAAGAAGTGGTACTTGATGTCTATGTGTTTGCTCCGGTCATGGAACACTGGATCTTTAGATAGCCTGATGCCACTCTGATTGTCACTGAACTATTGTGGCCTCTAGCTCACACTCAAACAACCCTGAAAGTAACTTCCTCGACCACATGTCCTCGCAAGTAGCCATGCTGGCTGCCATGTACTCAGCCTTTACCGAGCTCAATGCAACTGACTTCTGCTTCCTACTGAACCAAGAGACAACCCCTGACCCAATGCTGAAACAACAACCTGAAGTGCTCTTCCGGTCCTCTACACCTCCTGCCTTGTCAACATCTGTGAATCTTGCTAATTGTACACTCACCCTGCGCTCATAAACCAATCCATACTCCACTGTACCTTTGATGTAGCGAAGTATGTGCTTCACATCCATCCAATGCAATCTCTGAGAGTCCACCATGAACTGGCTGATAATGTTGACTGCAAAGCTAATGTTTGGTCGTGTGTTGACCAGATACATAAGCGATCCGATAAGTTGACAATACAAGGGAGGCTGAAATGCGTTTAACTCTGATGCATCAATCTTCCTCCAGTAGGAAACTAGAGGTATGGCCATAGGCTTGCAATCCACCATCCTAAATCTCTTCAAGATCTCTACTGCATACTTCCCCTATCCAATGAAGAAGCACCCGTCTCTCTTCCAAACCTCTAAGCCAAGGTCTTTCATCTCAAACTTAACTGCAAGTTTGGACTTGCAGTCGCCAATCAGCCTCTCATATTCTGTAAGAAAGAGTTACTCTAGATATAAGACCAGTATGAGAGGCACCTAACCTGTCAAGAAATACAGGTTGTGGTCAGCCTCACTCCGCTGAAATACCGACCCCCGTAGATAGCTGTCTATTCTCGAGTACCATTCTCGAGGTGCCTGCTTGAGCCCATAAAGAGCTCTATGTAGTTTGCATACATACGTCTCCTTGTCCTCCACATCAAACCCCTCTGGCTTCTCAATATATACCTCCTCCTCTATGACTCCGTTGAAGAAGGCAGTCTTGACGTCCATCTGATGGACTCGCCAACCCATCTTTGCTGCTAAAGAGATAATGGTCCGAATGGAAGAATACCTGGCAACAACGGCGAAGGTCTCCTCATAGTCAATACCTTTCTTCTGTGAAAACCCCTTAGCCACAAAGTGCGCCTTATACTTCTCCACGTTTTTGTCTGCTGCATGCTTCACCTTGTAGATCCATCTAATCCCACCACCTTTTTACCTTGTGGTCTCGACACAACCTCCCATACTTGGTTTTTCATGATGGAGTCATACTCCTCAACCATAGTCTCCTGCCACACAACATGTTGTGCAGCCTCCTTGAAAATGGAAGGTTCAGAGTTGATTAACTCTGTCATCAATGCCATATTACTAAGTCTCTCTAGTGGTTTTCTTCTTCCCATGGAGCTTTGTAGATGATCCACTTGCTTGGAATCTTGAACTGTGAACCTAAGCCACTTAGGCCTTGCCCTAGTGTTTACCTGCTATGGCTATTGGATATCCGTCTCATGCTGCAGCTCATCCTCCAAGTCAATGACTAAAGGATCCTGCCCACTTGACTCCCTCTGACTACCAGAACCTGTGCCCTGTGTCTGTACCTATACCTGTACCTTTGGCTCCTCCAACTTCACCCTCGAAACCTGTGCTGGCTGCTTCTCAGTTGGTAAGTCCATAGATCTCCGCAAGGCTCTTTCCTCATCAAACTGGACAATTCCTGCTCACAATGATCCTCTTGTGAGCAAGAATGTATACTCTGTATATGCCTTCGAAGTCTCATTGTACGCAACAAATAACCCCTTCTCTCCAAAAGGGTCCAACTTCTTCCTAGTGCCAGCATGAATGTGACAATAGCATACACTCCCAAATATGCAAATGTGACTCACATCTGGTCTAGTACGTGTGAAGACCTCCTTGGGTGTCTTCCTCCCCAAAGCTGTGTGGGGACACATGTTCTGAATGTATACTGTAGTCCTGTATGCCTCGGCCCAAAGTAATAGTGGTAATCCCTGATCAAATAGCATGGCTTTGGCTGCTCCTACTATAGTCCGGTTCTTTCTCGCTGCCACTACATCCTGCTGTGGGGTATGAGGCACGGTGTGCTCCTTCTTGATCCCTTATGCCGAACAATACTCCAAGAACTCATTGGATGTGTACTCTACCCCATTGTCTGTTTTCAAAACACAGATCTTCCTTCCTGTCTGGTTCTCTACGAGAGTCTTGAACTATCGAAACCTCTGACTTGGCCTTCAGGAAATAGATCCAGGTCTTCTTGGTCTTCCTAGAATACTCATCAATGAAGGTGACACAGTAACTGTAACAACTAAAAGAATGGAGACTCATAGGTTCACAAACATCTGAATGCACTAAGTCCAAGGGCTTCTTAGACTCGTTCTCACTATGTGGGAAAGGCTTCCTAATATTCTTCCTCAACGCACAACCCTTGCAGTGGTTATGCTTCTCCTCTTGTACCTGAGGAACTCCAATGATTGCCTGTCTCAAGTGCCTTAGTGCTCCTTAGTGTAAGTGTGCCATCCTCCTATGCCACAACTCACCTTGACTGTCGCCGCTGCTGACTAGAGCCTTTGCAAGCCGAAAATGTAGTCTATACACCTTCCCGCTCCTCATCGAAGTTTCTGCTGAACTCCTCCACCTCTGCAGAACTTGCCATCTGGGAGTTGCTCTTCTTCTTTCTGTTTGGGCACTGGGAGGCAAAGTGTCCCTACTTGTGGTAGATAAAACACTTGACCTTTGACATGTCAAGGTTCTTCTTACCACCCTTCTTCCTCTTTGCCTTACCCTTGCTCTTCCCTGTCAGGGCTAGAGCCTCCTCATCCACAATTTGTGGGGCACTGCTGGATGAGCCTGGTTTTTGACCCATGCGGGTCTCCTCCTGCACAAAATTATCCCACAACCTCTGCGAATCAGGGAGCTTCTCCCTAGCCACAACACCTTTGACAAAGGTGTCCCATGGCTTAGAGAAGCCATTGAGGGCTATCGAACTAGCTCCTCATCCTCAGTCTTAGAGCCAACAACTCCAAGCTCATCTCTGATCTGTGTGAGCCTTGTGAGATAAGGCACCACTCCTTCTCCCTTGGCCATCCTGGTACTGTGCATCCTCTCTTGCAGCGCCATCTTCTGGTTTTCGTTCTTGCTGTGGTAAAGACTTTCCAAAACCTTCCACATCTCTGATGCGGTCTTCTTCCCGGAAAGATGAGGGACTATGTGGTCCTTCACTCCATCAAAGATGATCAACATGGCTCTGGTATCTATCTTCTTCCAAGTTACCAACTTTGCCAGATCAGTGGGCGCAACCTTCGTGGAATCATTGTGTTTCTCTGCATCACTGACATTCAGGATCCTTGTGATCCTTTCTTTCCATGTAGGAAAGTTTTGAGCCCTCTGGAGTCCATCCTCAACTCTCAATTGCATGACCATACTGAAGTGTACCTATCAAACCCTAGATCTTCAATCTAGCTTTCTATCTTCAAATAGATCTGCCCCTGATCTATCAATATTGCTACTAGACTCTCAGATTTAGCTCACCAGAGCTCTAATACCATGTAAATTTTCCTCTAAAGCTCAAACTAGGGCTAAATAGTATATTTAATTTGTTTTACTGAAATAACCACACATAAACTTCTTTATTAGTATGCAACGGAATATAAATACCAATAAGCATTCACAACATCACATCACATATAGATACAAATATTTTGGGTATGGAAACCCTCGGATAAAACCCAAGATGGGAAAACTAGTGAAGCAGTCAGATATAGAATTTATATTATCAAGATATGGAACTTTTGCAAGCAACAGGTAATATACACCTAACCTGGCGAATGGAAAACCTTGGTAAAATAACTGAAACCCAACAACAAAGTATGACTACTCTACGTAGCTGTACGACCGTGCGTCACCAGTATGACCTGCTATACGGAATCCGTATGATGCTGACGTCAACAGTACGGATTCATACAGTACTATATGAGCCTCTTGTTGTGTATGACGCTGCTCTTCTACGTGATCTGTACGGTCCCTGCTCATCTTGGTGAACCTGTCAGGAAGCTGGTCCTCTATCTTTTCTGTAAACTCCTCTGTCTGTATCTCTCCTGTGTACGTGTCCTCTGAACCAAATCTCCTTTTAACTTTATTGGCTAAGCGAAAACCCTAACCCTCACTATGGATCTATGGATGAGATCCTCCAGTGAGAATCAATGACCAAGATTAGATTAACCATTTACTTAAATATTTCACTTTTCACTTTATAAAAGTGATTCCATTAAAGTCAAAATCAAATTAGAATAATTAAAGTATTTTCCTAAGTCAAAACTTAGGAAAATCACTTTAATAGATTTGGCTTCTAGTTTAATGTCTCTCTAGCATGCAAGGACACATGCAATGGTAGAAGACCTTCCTTGTTGTTGCTTTCTAACACTACTATTGATAACTTTATATTAATAATAAAATTGCAATTATGTTGCTTTAGGTGTTGAATGGCCTTAGGAGCATATGATTTTTGTTTCGGGAGTTGCATGCCCTCATTCCAGAGTCCAAATTAATTAAGATGAATATTGGTATACGAAGGCCATTTTGGAGAGATTGGGGATGGAGTTTTGGTTTGCTGTTGATGCAGTATATAGTAAAGATACTAATGCTACTACTTTTGATAACTTTATATTAATAAAAAAATGCAATTATGTTGCTCTGGGTGCTGAATGGCCTTAGGAGCATATGATTTTTGTTTGTGGAACTGTCTCTTTATTAGGGAGTTGCATGCCCTCATTCTAGAGTCCAAATTAATTACGATGAATATTGGTATACTAAGGCCCTTTTGAAGAGATTGGGGATGGAGTTTTGGTTAGCTGTTGATGCAATATGATTCTCACCATTTGTATTAAGCTGATCATCCCCGCTGTCCTCTCTTCACAGTTCTCAATACTCGATGGTTATTAAAGGATTCCAAGTAGTGTCGAGTGAGGTGCCTACACAGTGTTTGGACTATCAAGTTATCTTAGATGCTGAGAGTTTTTGTTCGGTTTGTCATCTATTAGTGGCTCCCATGTAAGGCTATGTTGTAATTTGTCCAATGGCCGTTGTCCTGTTTGTTAGCGCTTAGAGACAGTTAGGCATATATTTTGCAACTACCAGTTTTTTTTGGCATTGTTGGTTTGGTTTGACGATTCTTAGTCAGAGCTTCTTCAGGGTACGACTTGTTACCGACTAGGTTGCATCTCGTTGGACTTTCAAGTGAGCCGCCAAAGATGAACAAATACTTGTTCAATTTTAGAGTTCAGAAGTCCATTCAGGCCTTCCAAGACCCTTTTTTCAATTTTTACCACATGTTCAAATCCGAGGGGAAATTGTAAAAAAAGTACTAGCACGGGTTGTTTGTAAAGAACTTGGTCTCTTAGGACTTGGTTATCAAGCTGATTATTCCAAGGTGTTTTTTTCATTGTTAATTATGCAATGTTGAATAAGTGATGTATAATTTTCGTGTTTTTCACCTGCTCCTCCAAGGTTGGAATGGTCGTCTTGGTGGTTAAACCTTGGGAGGTTGTTAGAGTTCACGTGTCAATGTATAAGAACGTGCTAGACATTGTTATCAAGTCATATGGACATCTGCTAGGTCGCTTTAGTTTTTTTTTAATTTCTGAGAAAATAAAGTCTCCCACAAATTTAGGCCATTTTTAATGTTTTAATTAAAAATATTGTAAAGAGCATAAAAACTCGATCCAGAGGCGGAATTTGGCATGGGGATTATCGTTTTCACACTCAGAGTATCCACTTTAGCCCGGAACCCACTTTTCATATGCTTCGGGTGATTATAAAAGTCACTTAAAGCCATTTTTTCGCTAATGGTGCATTAAAATGTTAGTTTAATGTTAATGGTGCGACAAATTGGCATAAAGACAAGGTTGAAAAAGTCAACGTGGACATGTCAAAACATTTTGGGGTGAGTTGGCATTCTTGTCCCCCATGAAGGCGACCTCATCACTTATCATTAGTGTAACCTTTGCATTAGTTTGGATGCCAAGCAAATATCTCAATGATTGAGTAACTTACCATCCGCCAAGCTTGGCGTCATGTTGGCCCACACTTTTGATTGGAAACTTGAACGCTTTTGATTGAATGGATGCTGACTTCAACAAAGGGAAATTTTGAATGGATCAAAGTTTAAGTAATGAGGTGGAAATCACACACGTGAAGGAGGATGTGCGTCATGTCAAAAGGGATGGCGTTTTGGTAGGTAGAAATTTGAAACTTGTTGAATTGAGAGTAGCGAGTATGGGGAGTGAGGTCGCCTACCTCATGAGAGGTGGCGCCTCCTCCATAATAATCACTCCAAGTTAACTCACTCTCACTCAAAGCTTACGCCCTGTCCACTCTCACTCATGAATTCACCCTCCCTTTCATGTTTTGGCTATAAAGTCATGCTCTCTCTCCCATTGAAACTAGTTAGAATTTTGCAAGCAGAGGTTGGCGAATTGTAATTGTTGTATATCTTTTTGTTCTTGAGATTAAAAAAGGCTTTGGAGGTCGATGTTGTGTGATGCTATCAAATGAGTGGATGTATCATCTCGATTTCATGAGGTAATCTGTATTTAGTCTTTGTGCACTTGCTTTATGAAGATCTAGCCTATTGGTAGGATTGGTATCAATATTGTAGGAAGGATTACTAAAACTTGTTTGATTTAGTTGGTCTTTTATTTATAATAAGTTAGAGATTCAATTGCTTATGCTCATATTCTCTTGGTTTCTATCTTATTTCATTTCTAGATTGAATGGGTTGTGTGCAAGTATGTTGCTAGTTGCAGGCCACCTGATTTGAAGAAGCAAAGAGCTTGCTTGTTCTTGTTCTTTAAAATTTATTTCAGAAGATCAAACCCTCAGTGTCCCACATGTCAAAAGCTTTGAATTTTTCTTTGCTCAAGGATCCATTTCTTCGGTTACCATTTTAACTTGCAAATCGAATTAGATCTATCATTTCAAAGATAAAATCATAATTAGATCTAGTTTCCTTTGCAACTTAAATAGATGCTAGTTGTTTTATAAAGAAGTATCATTTGCAAGCTAGATCTAATATAGAGATTCTTCATTTCTTAGCTGCCTTCTTGTTAGATCTAAAGGCTAGGATGAAAGTTTCATCATTTGGTATTTAAAAGTTAAATTTAGTTGCCTTTCTATTGGTTGCCCTAAAACTGAGCCAAGATCCTCAAAGGACTTGTCCTTTTGAGTTATTTTGTCATTTCTTTAATAAAGTAGTTTAACTTATAATTTTTTCCAAACCTTTTTGTAGTACATTCCCAAAAGTGTTTGGGAGCATTTTCTAATAAAGTTGTTGGCTGTTGTTTGTATTTTGTCAAACAGGTAGAAAGACATGCTGCTCAAATTTTGAAGTTTCAAGCGAACTAGAGACTCTTTACTTACCCCTCCTTTTCATTCCCCCTTCTCTCTATTCACTTTTTCAGAGAAAACTTGTAAATCCATTGATCTAAATCATAAAGATCACAAGTGTCCCAAAAGGAGTATTTTTATGATTGTAACAACTGTAATAAAAGAGATTAGGAGGGTTCTGTTAAGCCTTCTACAATCCCCATTCGAGGATCGGTGTGGTGTGCTTAGTTAGCGCAGTTTAATTTCTCTTTGATAGTTTAGTTGCTTTTCATTTCAGAAGAAAAGAAATACTTATCCCACGCTTTATCGAGTATCCCGTAAGGGGGAAATAGATTTGTAGTAGGATTAATTAGAAAACATGTTTCTTTTCATAATTTCCTTTTAGTTATTTCTTTAGGCTTTTAAAATTGGGCCGTCTATGCTCTCCCGAGTGTCCCGAAAAGGGGAAAGGGACTCTCAGCCGTGAGTTGTTGGTTAGTAAACATCACATTAGCTTTGATAAAATTGACAAAGGCTCCTTCCCTGTATGCTCTACATCGTTGCAGTTTGTCTGATCAGCTGGTTGTATCAGAAAGGGATACGAGTGACTAGAGTAATAGGGAAATCCACATAAGCTTTGTACTTGAGAAATCAGGAGGTCGCGAAGGGTGAACACCATAGAGTCAGGGGACTACTCCAGGCAGGTTATGCCTCGATCCGTTGGACACTTGGTAAAGCTGCTTTAGCTCTCATTTCAAGAGAGCTTGTCTTATTGGGCCAAACTCGAAATTAACCCACTCCCTTAATCACTCATTTAATAAATCTAAAATTTACCAACAGAGACACTGCAATACTTCCACGGAGACTACACTAGCAACCCTCATACTCAAGCACTCTTTTCATTGGCACTGGTCTACTTTATTTTTGTGCATAAATCAATTTTGTAAAGTGTCTTTAATGGTTTGTATATTTTTTAAAGTTGCTGATGCAATTTATTTGCAGTGATTGGTGGGCAATATTTTTCGTTTCATCTTAACTCCTAGAATAATTGTTTATACTTTCATAGATTAGACAACCATAGATTATTTTTCATAGGGAGCACCCCCCTTGGCTTTGCTAGAAGTTGGCCTAGACAGAGGATTCGAGTATCAGATGACAACACTTGGCTCTAGCTTGCCCTCAAGGTCGCATCCAATGGCTTGAAGATTTTTGCCACATGACCCGAGGTGTGAATTAAGCGACAAAAGGGTTCACTAGTGAGCAACATTGTTTGGTGATGTTCAAGCTTTCTTTTGTACTACCTTTTATGGGCTTTGACATAATTCGAGGATAGTGGTGCTTTTTGTTTTATGGAAGCTACAGTGTAAACTTGTTTTTGATCATGAGGCTTGATCCTTGGCTGCTTGCCTTCTGTTTGGTATGGAAGGATGAAATTCATTATCAGTTGGTGGCTTAAAGGAGTTTTGTTGATCAAAGATGCTCAATCTTTGGATCACATTGAGTACTCTGCTTTTATTTTTTCCTTAGTGGCTCTTTAGAAGAGGTTATGATGATAATTGTATATACCTTTACCAGTTTTGGTTTTTTGATTGTGTGTGTATATAATTGTTTCCTACTTGCACTAAAAATATTTGCTAGGTTTTAAGTTGCATGAATTTATGGGTATATGGACACCTTTGGTACTGGTATATATATATATATATATCTGTTGCAGGAAACACAGGCGAAGATAGCATACCTGTACCAGAGGTGTATGTAAACGTCGGTATGCGTACGAAACACAGCTTAAAGCCTGAAACGTCGACTGCCGTACCATATGATGTTTCACAATATGGAAACTCTGTACGGTACGACCGTCGGTGTTTCAGCTGCGTTTCAATTTTTTTTGGCTAATCTTCATGTCAAATCACACTTTATCTTGTGTGTTTTCACTTACGATCCTTCACAGCATAACTAGATTTACTTGATCATTAAAAGGGTAATGGTCGATTTATTGGAATTGCTTAAATATTGTTGTAAATACCTGACCATGGGTAAGAGCCCTACGCCAGCGATATTCTATTATTATGCGGATATACATCCTATAGTTCGGTCGATCGATGCTCATGCACTAAGAACCCATATCTTGAAGCAATTATCTTATTGGAAGCATATTGGAAGCAAGATGAGTTTAAACTAAGTATGGAGTATTATAAAGGTATAAATTCCTGGTGCAAAGTTATCATTGGTTTGGGTCTTTGTATGTATACAATGGGTATCGAAGCTGATGGGCCCATTTTGCCAAAAGAACAAGTTATAATGTTTGCAAAAATTGATTTTTAGTTGATTTATTGACTAGTTAATATTTCTAATTAAATTTTGAATAAATTAATAAAACCTAATCTCTATGAACTTCCTTACATCGATTTCACAATTATAAGAAGGCTATTCATCACACGGTCTTGATGAACAGAACATTGCTTTAGTATTTTAGTGTAATCATCTATGGGAGTTAATATAGACATGGTTTTCCTTCTAAATTATTATTTGTGTCATTCTTTTTTGTTTTTACAAAACAATGAGGTATTATATATATATATATATATATATATATGGCGTTTCCCCCAGCGTACCCATTTTGGGAGGGCCACGTTTCCAGGTGTCCCCGTTTCGGAAACTTGGAAATGTTTCCACGTTTCGTGCAACTTATATATATATATATATATATATATATATATATATATATAATCATTTCCTACTTGCAATAAATATAATTGCTATGTTTTAAGTTGCATGAATTTATGGGTGTATGGACACCTTCGGTATTGGTGTGGACCTTCAAAACTAGGGTATGCAGGGTTTGATTATGCCAATTTTATAGACATAAAGAATATATAAAGCTATGCATTTCATAAGGAGATCTGAAATCTCTGTTTTAAGGATCATCAATGCCAATTTTATAGACATAAAGAATATATAAAACTATGCATTTCATAAGGAGATCTGAAATCTCTATTTTAAGGATCATCAATATCATCCATAGACATTGAGGATTGAACATTCATCTATTTATTGTATCACTGATATTTTAACAAGTTTGACTCCTTACTTTTTGGGTTAGTAAGAGGAGGAGAATATTAATAAATAGAAAGATGGATGTCAATGTGCCACAGAGCACAACCATTATCCAGGTTTCTCATGCCTTTGAGATAATCCTCAAACTCTTAGATGTGAATATGAAAAGGAGTAGAGAAATAGAACATCCTTGTTTTATACCAAGACAAACTTAACAGTATATTTAGGAGCATATGTTTTAGTATTAGTGTGGCAGAGTTTATATGACTTTTAACTTTTCACTATATTTGTTCATTTGAAAGCTCTCGAAAACAATTGTTGCTGTCACTGAGACAAATACATAGTCGTGACATTACATCACGCACAATTTCTCCGTTGATGTGGGAAGTAGTTAAAATCTCATTTGAAGTTATTAATAGGATAGATTGACACCAACTTCAAAAGAAAGTGAATATAGTTAGATACAAACAATATTTTATCATCTCTTTTGCTCGTTTAAAATGAAAGTTTAATTCAAATCAGGAAGGGAAGCAACTCTTGCAGATGGAAGCTGCAGGTTCCCTGATATGTACGTCGTTACAGTGAACTTGTTGGTTTCGACCTGCAATTTTTAGCTACAAGGATGTAAAATACATTTGATGTGCTTGGTTCCCATCTTGTCTGTTGAAAACAATGTATAGGATTACAATATGATCAATATTAAAGCTTGATAAATGAAAACTAGTGAAATCCATGAGAACAAGTTAATAGCAAAGCAAGCACACAATCTGTACACTTGATGTGGGTGGATGGACTACCATAATATTATATTGCTCTATTACTGTTACAAGTTACGATAATTTTATTATTGTCCAACAAATGATCTCAAGAGCAGTATATCTGAGTTTTTATATTAGACAATTGGGGTTATGGTCTACAATGAGTGAAACCTCTCCTGGTGTAGCTCCTCCTCCAGGCAGCAGCACATTACATGGTCTAGCTCCTCTTCAAGTTCTTTCTCCACACGGACTGAGAGACTTCTATGTTGAGATTCCTACATTCGGATCTGGATGTTAGGAGAGATGGTTCCAGCAGACCGTGACAGGCTTGTACAATTTGTATCATAGATTCTAGATCCATTTTCTTTGTACAGCATCCAGCCCACTCTTGGATCAACTCTCCATCTTTGGAGGTTGTTTTTGTAGGATTTAAATTATAATCATACTTTACTTTCATAGGAGTCATTTTAGTGCTCCCACTTTGTATTGAGATCATTTTGCACACTACAGTCCCTTTGACCTACTTAGTGATCATTTGTTGGACATTAATAAAATTATCTTATTTTATCTTATCTATTAAACTTAATTACATGAACATCCGCCCCCAATGTTTCACCACAAATGAACATTATATAATTGCAATCTCTTTGAAACCCAACATGTCTTGAAGTACTGCTGATTTTGCATCACAGAAAACTGTCTACTGTTTGGTAATAACCAGGATGGATTTCATCCTTCTGAATCAACTTTTGATTACAGTGATGATGGATCACAATCTGTTCAGTTTTTCCAAGACAAAATGAATTCTGTGTCAAGAGTATAGTATTTAAGTGCGACAGTAAATAGATATTGATCCTTGAGTATTTTCTTCAGAGTCCAGACACAACTTCACAAGCTGTTTCAACTTCCAATTGCACGCTCATATGTGGATTACAAAATTACAAATCAATAAAGGACATCTCCTGTGTGAAGTGCCAACATATAACAGAATTAAATTTGGAATCTTCTGATTGACTTGCTTGACATGGAATTTGAATTTGAAAAACCTGTTAAGCACACACTACCATAGCAGAACATTCAATACAAATATGTATTTCTAATGAAGGTCCTGTAGATTAGCCATGTATTTGAATATCAAACCAACTGTATATGAAATATCAGGTCTAATTTGAGCTGCCATCCAGCATGTTTTATTCTGCACATCTTCTAAAATCACCAATGTTTGGATCCACCCTTGAGGTTCTCTGCCTGAAATGTAGTCCTTCGAGAATGTAATGATTTTGACATCTTTTGGGTTCTAGGAAAGGTTTGCTATAGCGAGAGGATGAACCCTATAGATACTTTCTTAATTCACTGTACCTTTCTGCAAAAGTGGAAAATCTGACACTACCTGTAGTTGTTTAATATTTGAGCAGTATTTATTGAAAACTTAAAGTCAGCAGCGGGGTGGAAAATATTGCTACTTGATAATTATTAAGTTTATAAAATTTGAATTTTAAATATCTTTTTATGTTTTTGCCATCAAAACAATGTTGTCATAGTTTAGTAATACAGTGGATGCCGACTCTTTTAAAGATACATGCACATTGCAGACACATATGGGCCAAAGGATGAGTTTGACTAGACAGGCGTTCATTTACACCTACACTAAAGTAAACTTAAGTAAACAGCAGAATCACATTATATATATACTAAAGTTATATGAATATATATTATATTATAATCAATAAATAATAGTATTTTGAACATTGCAATAGAGAATATGTATTTACATTGTAGGCTCCATTTACAGATTGTGCATCACAATGACTATTAATATTAAACATTTAAATAAAGAATGATTTTTTATACTGTAGGTACTACTGATATGCTGTGAAACTGGACATACGCCTTGGGGGCTCTGTGTGCATATTTCATGTGTCGGACACGGATATGTTGGACGCATCTCCTAGACATGTCCCTCTCAAAAAACCATTTTTCATTGTGTTTTCTCACTTTTAGTTTTGGGAAAGTGATGTCAAGGTCTTATTCGCTGGGAAAGGGTAAAATTGAGATTTGAAGGGATTCCAAGTGTTTTATAAATGTTATAGTTTTTAAAAATTTGGATTCCTGTTTCTTGTTTTTGCGGTCGTTGTGTCCCATTTTGGATACTTGCTTTTCCGTGTCCTGTGTTCTCGTGTCAGGTGACTTAGCTTACATGATGAGACAAGGACGGAAAATAGAATAAAACAGAAGGCATACACAAGAATATGGATATGTGGGTCCATTATGTTTATGTCCAAGTTTTTTGATGCTTTCTTGGGAGAAAATGATTCAAGATATGTTATTTGTTGTAAGTAGTGAAGCTACACTTTTACATCCAATAAATAATCTTCTCAAACTAATGTTATATCGTAACATAGACAATATATCACAAATAATTGCAGAGGGTGTTGTTTCTTTTACTCAGAAAGTGTCCTGTGGTAGAAACCATAGTAGCATAATTCGGCTGTATTGGCCTTTCGTGTACAGAAATTTCAAACAATTCTGAATTTGTTGAATATTCGGACTAGGTGTAATATGGATACGGAGCTCCTACTAACTAAAGACTAAATTTTGAAAACCAATTTTAATAATTTAAACACTATAAAATATAAATATTATTTAATTGTATAATTAGTGGTAAATAATTTTTTACTTTCTTGTTAAAATAATTATTAGTAATGGTTGTCTCTCTCACACTCTTCACATGGCAGCTTGTTGAGATTATATATATATACATATATAGAATAATATTTTATTACAAATTTTATACACTTTGTCTATTTCTGTATTTTATCTGTATTGGATTTTTTTGTTATGTATTTTTTTCGTATCAAATCGTATTCGTACTCGAATCTGCTACTATGATAGAATCGTATTCGTACTCGAATTTGCCAATGGTTAATTTTGTTAGTAGTAATGGATTTTGTAAGGTTCAGGGAGTCCTGTTAAATTGAATCTTATTGTTTTGCACAGAATGCATTCAACTTATTTACAGCTGCCTGAATTGGAGTGCCATTGTCATTCCTGAACATGATAAATTATTTAAAAGTTTCCTCCGAAGGAAAAGGAAAATCATCTTACACAACAAATCTACAAAGTGATACAAAAAAGATTCGACTTAAATCTGAAAGCATTTCTCAGTCTTCAAGTTATTTCCTAAATTGTTTTCTGTTAATTTACATGATTCTATATAGGATACTGACTGCTAGGATTAATATCTAAACTTGCCATTTGTGACACGCATACTACGGGCTTAATCTTTTCTTCATTAGAGTTGCTTATTGACATGGATTTTATGTTATTCACAACTAAGTATCCAAATGGTAGATGTTGCTTTTCATCTTCAGATTGCGACTTAGTGGTTATGTGTATAAGATGAATTCATCATTACTGGTGTTGATGTATAATGGTATAATCCTGCATGCAGTTCTTTGACATGGATTAATGTTGGCAGGTTCTTGCGGGACTGTGTATCATGGTCTTTGGTATGGTTCGGTATGTTTACTGACTCATTTTGGCTGTTCACCAAAATACATCAGTTTAAACTGTACAGAAATTTCAATGTTTAAAACTTATCAATTTTGAACTGTCAATCCCAATGTGGCCAAATATTTACTCATAAATTATGAGCCCCAGAATAATAATTTTACTTGATTCAGGATGTAGCGATAAAGGTCTTCAGTGAGCAGGAATATTCAACAGAACTTGTTGAAACATTTCGAAAAGAGGCATGTCCTCTGTCACCTTTCAACTTGCTATTTGATTGAATAACCTGTATGCCGACTGAATGCCTCCTATATTCTGTGATTGCTTGACTGGTTTCATATGTGTAAATTTACTTGGTAAGGATCTGTAGTTAGTATTTTTCCTCTATATTGGATGATTTTGAGATGTGTTATTCCTCTTAGTATTTGGTGATGACTGTTGCTGGATATATTGGTTTTTTTATTTTTTTTATTTTTTATACAATTTACGTAAATTTGAAAAGTTTATTTTTCTTTTGATGAAGGTTTCACTTATGAAGAGGCTAAGGCATCCAAACATACTTCTTTTTATGGGGGCAGTTACATCTGCTGAGCGGCTTTGCATTGTCTCAGAATTTCTTCCAAGGTTCTATTCATCACTTCATTCTTCTTGCTTGAATGTGGGCATTTAATTGCGATATTTTTAATGTAATGGTTTTTTAACCTGGTAGGGAGTATAATTTCAAGTAAGATTAAACATGATAAGATAATTTTATTAATGTGTACAAATGACCAAAATGGTAGGTCAGTGAGACTCAACTAAAAGTATAATCAGTATTGACCAACTGTAGTAGTGTCAGAGAAACTCCTTTAAGTTAAACATTAGAAGGTAAAGCATAAGTTAGCAGAAGCTAAACCTACCGAATGAGGAAGTAAACAAGCAACATATTCCTAAAATATGAAAATGTTTAGAAATCTTTCCCTCCTGTATAGAGCTTAGGTGTTTTAATTTGTCATCAATCTGAAGTGTAAAGAGTTTTGTTATTATAGTTGACATGCTGGCAAGCTTAGAAAGCTGATGTTTAGGTTTAAATTAGTATCAGCAGAACGACATGCTTAGTTTTGTTGTATTGTGAAATTATTCGACTCCAACATCAGTTGTGCACTCATTGTTGAAACTTTTATAGTTTTGTGATATGTTTTCCAATAAGGATGTTGATAGGCAATCTCTTTGCTTAAATGGTTTAAGTACTCATTAAGTGATATTTTGCTTATTCGAATCTCATTGGTAACCATAATTTCAGAATGTGATGTTCATTGGCAACTTTAAATAATCTCAAGGAATCATACCCAATAATGTGTGCATTCCAGCAAATTTCACAGTTTTATAATTTGTGTTTTGGGCCTTGGCATAAGGATGCTTATGGACAGTCACTTATTTTTTATTGTAAAATATTTGACTCTAAACTGATGTATGTGCTTGTATTTTAAACTTTTCTCATTTTGTCAATTGTATATTTGAAAAGGAATGTTCACTGGCAATCACTTTTCTTAATTGCAGAGGGAGTTTGTTTCGTTTGCTTCAGAGGAATACACCAGGAATGGATTGGAAACGACGGGTGCGGATGGCCTTGGACATTGTGAGTGAGAGAAATTTCTGCTTAAGAATGCCTTGACCATCAAGATAGTGTATTTGTGCATGCTGATGGTTTCAGAATTTAGTCTATAAAAGGAGTTGCTATTGTATTTTCTCTCTTTATGCTGAATTCATCAGAGTATTTTGTCTGCAGGCACGTGGGATGAACTATCTTCATCATCTTAATCCACCTATTGTTCACCGGGACTTGAAATCATCAAATCTTTTGGTTGACAAAAACTGGACTGTGAAGGTTTCTGACTTTATTCCATTTCTCTCATAGTCTGCATTCTGCCAAAGCTCTGTGTGGCTACGGATGAATTATGGTATTTCTACATGTTGTTTGTTTACTGCATGTTTTGAAGAGCTTCTACCATATAGACACTACGTTTGAAGTGCAGGTTGGAGATTTCGGTCTATCCCGTCTCAAGAATTCCACATTTCTGACTGCCAAGTCTGGAAAAGGCACGGTAATCAACAATATTGTTGAACTGTATTTGATTGTTTATTTTCATACAATTAAATGATGATTGTGTTTGAGGGCGAGGTAGTAATATGTGGACAATTTTTGTTTTACAGCCACAATGGATGGCTCCTGAAGTTCTTCGGAATGAGCTTTCCAATGAAAAGTGAGCTGAAACAGTGTCTTTATTATGTATTTTCAATTTATTCAGTATGATATCGGTATTTGTAATTTAGTATACATCTTGTTTCTTCAAATTTGATGTGCAGAAGTTTAAATCTATATTACATTCAACAATTTCATGTGTTGAACCTAGATATGTTTTATTTCCATTGTCAAGCTAAATTTAGCATTTACAAAGAAATGTACTGTTTTCTCTGGCAACCTAAGATCCATGAAGATCATCTATATCTTAGGAATCTTTGTAATAAACAGGTCCGATGTCTATAGCTTTGGAGTAGTATTGTGGGAGCTGGCTACTGAGAAGATTCCGTGGGAAAATCTTAATCCTATGCAAGTATGTCTCTCCTCTATGCAGTCTGTGTCTACTATGGAATTGGAGCTGATGTTGGAAAGTATAAAGGACCTTCTAGAATGTTTTGTATGTTTTTAATTTAGTTGGGTAAAAATATTCTAGTCTTCGTTTGTTGAGGTTTCTTTTTAGTTAAGGTAAAACATATATATTAAAGTTTCAATTTTTCTTTTTAATTGGGAACATATGCATTTCAAACTTCCTAGCTGATTTTTTGCATTCCTGTTAACTCTTGAAACTTGAAGGTTTCCAAGGCAACTCGAGAATTTACAGTGTGTCTGCACTTTGGATTAGCGCTTGCTAACCATAGAGGGAATCCCTATCCAATCTAGAAGCAAAATATTAGCCTTAAAGATCCACTAAATCCGTCAAAGTGCATTAAATGCTCTCTGTAATGTAGATTATCAGACCTTTTGTCTGCATTAAAATACTCAAAACAGGAGGAAGGATTGCAGATTTACACCTAAAGATGAATTTCTGCCTTGGGAAACATGTAAATCTTTATCTGCTGTTAGGACATGAAAATCTGCCTTAAAAAGTGCAGATCGGCAGGTGGAAATGCAATAAGCAGCAAGTTTAAAGATCAAAATTACGAATAATATTTGCAGTGCCTTGAATCTTATGGGTTATGCAGTTAGAAAATTGATTAAGAGAGAGTGATTCCTGATTTTAACCAGTTCACAGATCGAAGCAAAGCAAGAGACATGATGAACGAGTCAGATATAGCAGCCAGATAGATGTTGATGTTATTTCTAAAGTTGCAAGTACAATGTTTGGGGAATATTAGATTCAACGAGTGTTACACTTATCAGTGATATATCGTCTGTATTGCGAGTGATTCCCAGAGACAATAATACCAGCACTAATTATCATGATAATTTCGTCTTTTGAAAGTGTCACAATAAATTTATTAATTCTTGCGATAATTTAGAAATTATTGCCTGGATTTTTGGTCTTTTAAACCTCATTTTGCAAACGTGAGTTAGGGGTTCAGCTCTAAGGATACCGTGACCAGTTTCATCTAGCAAAAAAAAGGAAATCCATTGTTTTCGTTGTCATAAGCCGGCCAATAGTGGAGTGGGGATTTACTTCAATCTACCATATCCTGCCAGGACTTAATAATACTTATGATTTATCATATTTTAGTATCGATGTTTGATGTACCACATGACATCTTTTACATCGTATATATCAATTCTATTTTCATATTTATGTACCAATGTGTTTGTTTGATGTTGATGTTGCTTTAAATGTTTAAAAAATTGAAAAAATTGATTTTTTGTATTTTTTAAAGTTTCCCGTTAATTTCTGTTATTTTCCAGTGTTACATGGGTACACGTCCCCAAGGGTAGGAAACACGCTTCCATGCCCCCACACATCTTGGAAACTTGGAAACTTCATTGGAAACGCCCCCCCCATGTCCGTTTGCAGGAAACTCAAGGAAACACAGAAGGGAAATGTTTCCCTCCTAAAAATGGCAACCCCATGTTTCCTTTGATAGTTGGACTATTTTTCTTCGTAGTAGCCTCGATTTCATTTTTTTGTTTTATATTGTTGTATTTCCGGATTTGTTTTATCAGATATAGCTCATGTATGGTTGTATTTCATTTTATTTCACTTGATGTATGTTGTAAACTTGTATTAATCTTTAGATTATAAAATTAAAGACTTTAATGAATTATGCTTCAACTTTCAATTTTTATGTTTTCTAATATAAATTTTGTAGTATTCCTAGTGGGGTCCCCTATGCCGAAGACGTCGACATACCCTTCGACGTTTCCTAAAATTTGGGGGGTACTTTTGCATATTTTGTTTCTACATTTCCGTGCTCCTGTGTCCCCACGTCACGAAAGCTTGGGGGAACATTGATATTTTCTCCTATATTGCGAATAAGTTATATTCCATACCTTCAGCGATAAATTCATTGACAAGGTAAATGTAACAGTGGTTTCAACTACAAAGCATAGTGGAAAAAATCGCCGATTTTTTGGCAATGTCCCGAAAAATCGCTATTTTTTCTGGTTGCCAATTTTTTCAAAAAATCGGACATTGCGAAAAATCGGCAAACATCAGAAAAAATCGGCAAACATCGGGAAAAATCAGGAAAAAATCGGGAAAAATCGGGAAAAATCGGCAAATAGGGGAAAAAATCGGTAAGTAAATTTTGACCCTATTGAAGTACAAAATTTGCATTTTTTAATGCTTGCCGCAGTTTGCCGATTTGTTCGCCGATGTTGCCGAGAAGATGTTTTCTGGACCCTTGTTGATTTTTTGTCGATGCCGATTTTTTCCACTTTGCTACATAGCATCCATGGATGTTAAATTGCCTCTGAAGCACCTTCTCACTCTTTTGTTCAAGGATGAATTCACATGAACTGAGTGAGATCAACCTCTACCTCTCACTACAAAATGTGAAACTTTCACATTCACTCCAATTGGAAAGAGGGGTGTGAAGACCATCACAACTTTCAATGAAGGAATAAAGCCATCACTTGTTAAAGAAAAACCCCACTAAAGAGGGTGTATGAGCTTGAGAAGGGGCTTTTGTTCAAGTTAAAGATTTTCCATGCCATGTGTTTTCTTTTTGACTCGTGCAACTATAGACAAGTCCACAAAAACAACCTTCTCCAAAGTACAAAAGCTTCTTCAAAGCATGCTCTCTACACTAGGATGATAATGTTGAATTTTAGCATTAGCAAGAATACTCAAAAAATTGTAGACTAACATATAACAAATGACAAGTGCAGTAAATAACATCAACACATCAAAACACTGAACACAAGAGTTTATCACTGGGGAAAACTTTAAAGGACAAAAAACCCCAAAAGCATTAGTAATTCATCTCATAAATGAGATGACTGAGTTCTTCAAAAAATTTTCAAACCCTAATTGGGTTTGTACCACAGATTCATAGAATTACACGAGATGATTTTTACATAAAAAATCAAATTAAGGCTTGCTGCCCTAATTCCACTTCAGTTGCCCCAGATCAGATCTGTAGCTGCTCGGATTTTCTCTCTCTTGCCCGAACCTGCTAAATCTCAGCTAGGACCTGTATTTAAGATCTTCTCTCTCCTGCCTGAACTTTTCCAAACCCTTCCCGATCCTTCTCTCTCCTTCCTGGATCTGTTTTAGGCCTACCCAAGCCTTGCCCGAATCCTCTGCTGCTGCCTCAAGTTTTTCGCGCTCCTTCTACTGCTGTCGGAAGATCTGTTGGGCCTATCTGCTGCTAGCCCGAGGGCTTGTGGCTTGCCCGAAATTCTTTCGGGCCTGTTTTCTGTCGGCCTGAGGCCCTAGTAGGCTGCCCGAGGCTACTGTAGCAGCTCGTGGGAACTTGTAGGCTGCCTGAGGCTACTGTAGTAGCTTGTGGGAACTTGTAGGCTGCCCTGAGCCTGCTGTAGCATCTCGTGGGAACTTGTAGGCTATCCCGAGCTTGCTGTAGAAGCCTGGGAGCACAAGCAGGCTGCCCCGAGCTTGCTGTAGATGCTCGGAGGAAGATAAGGGATGCCCGTGAAGAAAGGAACCCTGCTCGAGAGAGGAAGAAGCCTGCCCTGAGGTGCCCGTGAGATGGAGAGGTTGTCGAGAGAGGAAGAGTGTTGTCGGAGGTGTGTTGCTGTTGCTGGTGGAGAAGGGGTAAAAACCTAAGGCGTGAAGATGCAGCTGTAAATGAAACCCTAGGTTAAGGTTTCTAAAAAAAAACAAGTGTGGATGCCCTAGCTAGACTCATCCATGCTAGGGCATAACCATGAGATGAACTTCCTCCTTCTTTTGAACTAGTGAATTACTCTTCTTGGAGCAGCTATGCCTGTGAGAGCAAGTGTGTGTGTAATAATGAAATGGATTGACCTTCTTTTATAGACTTTGAGTCACCTGTAAGTGGACCAAAAACTCAAAAGAACAAAATAATATTATTTTATTCTTTTATCACTTTGACTTTTGCCTTTAGTGGTACTAAAGGTCTTTTTGCACATTCACTTTGACACCTTAGTGGTACTAAGGGTCCTTATGTATTTTAGACTTTTTTCTTTAGCCTTCTTCACGTGCCCTGTAGTAAAAAAAAGTGGTCAAGGTGGTCCTTCATCCCCACTCAAAATACATAATCATAAACAGAGAGAATTACTAATGATTTTATCTCACTCTCTGCATGACACCAAGATCGGAGACAAAGGTGTCTTAACCAAGGGTAGCTAAGCCTTGGAGAAGATCACAAAGCCCACTGATCGAGGGTCAGAGTGTCACACATGCCCAGACCTGGTATAGGGCTTATACTGTAATCCTAGTAACAAACCAGGTGCCTCAGCGATAGTCTGCATAATTTGACACAAGGTCAAATACTTGGCAACAGACCAAGCGTCTCCATTCTCTCGGAGAATGGCCCTCAGCCCTAGGCTGAGCCCCTAGTCCCGGACTAGGTTAAATTCTCGGTAACTGACCAAGTGCCTCCATTCAAAGACTGGCCACTCAGCTGTAGGTTGAGTCCCCCAGTGCTAGACTGGTTCCACATCCTGGTTTCGGACCTGATGTCACCATTCAACATAATGGTCACTCAACTCAAGCTTGAGGCCCCCAGTGTTGGACTGGTTCCATATCTTGGTCCCGGACCAAATATCACCATTCAACAAAATGGCCACTCAACTCAAGGTTGAGTCCCCCAGTGTTGGACTGGTTCCACATACTGGTCCCAGGCCAGATGTCTCCATTCTCCTAAGAGAATAGCTCTCGATTGTACCCAGAAAAATCAACAGATAGAGCATTATAGTCCTCCACAAAACTCTTTCAATCCATGTGCTTTCTTCCTAAGCCATACATAGCATGTGCAGAAGGAAAAGGTTCACCATGAAAAGCTCCTCCATTGCATGTGCTATCAAGAAAATCACCTCCATTGCATTCACTTCAATCGTGAGTCAAAAACAAGAAGTTTAGATAAGGAAACCTCCAAAGAAAAGATCCTAAAGCAATGCACTCAAACTCATCTCAAACCAAATCATGACAACTCATCAACTAGTGGGGCATGCCCAAAACCTCCTAGATAAGATAAGGTAACTGTATTACTGTCCAATAAATGACCAAAAGTAGCTCATTGGGATTGCTTAGTGCATAAGTAGCAAGTTAGCAATACAAAGTGGGAGTGCAAAGGCCACTCCTTTAAAAGAAAGAATCAGTGCTAACCTAAAACATCTAATCTCAAATATCACAATACCAAAAAAGAGAAACAATGCTTTGGAGCTGAGTATAACGGAAAGATCCTTAGATGGAGGAGAGAGGGGTTCCTCCTTTGAGATGAAAGGGAAGCTCTTCTACCATTTTGAGGTCAAAGGAAAGAAACTAGTTCTATATAGAAAGATAGTTGAAAGAGATGGATTTGGTCTAGGAAACATGTCTTTGTTTGGAAGAGATGGTTCTCATCTGGGAGCTAGTAGAAAGGGGATACGACGGGGAAACAACAAGTACATACATGTATAAAATATTTTTATAATAAATATAAAAATAGAATGAAGAAACAAAACTATTTAGGAAACACAAGAGTAGAACTATAAGATATTGCCAAAAAAGAGAGTTCATGTACCATAACTGATAATTTGATAAGTTGTGATATTGATAATTTAAAAAACCATTTCAGCATGAACTTGAAGCAGGTCATAATAGTGTTTTTGTGAGCCACATCCACATGTCCCTCTTAGCAGGGAATAAAGTGGTTTTCTTGAACGTTATGGCAAGACTACAAAACAGTGTAGGTGAAGTTTAGGGGTTTTTAGCCATTAGGTGTTTAGGGTTTTTTAAAATTTTCATTAAATTTTTTTTTTTGGGGGATCAATGGGTCACAGAAGCACTATAAGTTGCAGGATTTGTTTGAAAATTTTAGGAATTGTTTGATTTTTCCAATGTTCCCCCAAGTTTCCGGGACGGGGGGACGCAGGAGCGGGGAAACGCACATTCGGGACGCGTGGAGACCACCCCCAAATTTAGGGATATTCGGGGGGGGGGGACGTGGGGACGTCTCTAA
>LPNX010940995.1:35738-68944 GCA_001517045.1 Pseudotsuga menziesii
TGGTTTCTTCCATGGTCAGATGTAAGGGCTGAGCCATTTTGTCATGGTGAGAGGATTGGTTCCTTCCATAGTTAGATGTGAGCGCTGAGCCGTTCTGAGGTGACTGTGAGATGTGTTCTCACATGATTAGATATAAGCGCTGAATGCCATTTTCTGAATGGAGGCACCTGGTCAGTTATTAGGAATACTTAGCCTAGAGCTGAGAGCCATTTTGATGTGATTGAGGGATGTGTCCCCACATGATCAGATATAAGCGTTGAATGCCATTCTCTGAATGGAGGCACCTGGTCAGTTACCAGGAATACTCAGCCTAGAGCTGAGGGCCATTCTGATGTGATTGAGGGATGTGTTCCCACATGATCAGATATAAGTGCTGAAGGCCATTCTCTGGGAGAATGGAGGCACCTAGTCAGTTACCAGGAATCCTCAGCCTAGGGCTGAGAGCCATTCTGATGTGACTGTGGGATTGGCTCCCACATGATCAGATGTAAGTGCAGAGCCTTTTCACAGATGATAGTAGGTGTCCTATCATGCTGGTGATTGTAAGTGCTGTGCCTTTCCACAGATGATAGTAGGTGTGTCCTATCATGTTGGTGGTTGTAAGTGCTGAGCCTTTCCACAGATGGTAGTAGGTGTGTCCTATCATGTTGGTGGTTGTAAGTGCTGTGCCTTTCCACAGATGGTAGTAGGTGTGTCCTACCATGCTGGTGATTGTAAGTGCTGTGCCTTTCCACAGATGGTAGTAGGTGTGTCCTACCATGCTGGTGATTGTAAGTGCTGTGCCTTTTCATAGATGATAGTAGGTGTGTCCTATCATGTTGGTGAATGTAAGTGCTGGGCCTTTCTGACATGGTTCTTGGATGTGTTCCTCCCATGGTCAGATGTGAGTGCTAGGCGTGCCTTTCTGACATGGTGTTGGATGTGTTCCTCTCATGGTCAGATGTAAGTGCTGGGAGAGCCATTCTGACTTAGGGTCAGATATAAGCGCTGAAGAAGACCTACATGGAGGCTAGGCCTACAACGAACATGAAAAAGGGTTGTCTCTGTAGAACTTCCTATGATGAGAAGAATCAAGAGATAGCACCAGTGATGATCCAAATCCGGTGATGATGATCCAGCAGTGATGATCCAGATCGAGTGATGATCTAGATCCAGTGATGATGTTCCGGTAATGATGATCCAGATCGAGTGATGATCCAGATCCATATGAAGATGACGAGAACTCGATGATGTTCCAGATGATACAGAGAAGAAGACCTGTGTTGATAAATTGTGTCGAGAGAATACCTTTTTAGTTAAGAGGGAGTGTTGATGTATTTGTAACTTCAGAATGTATTCACTTGTATATTTTATGTATTGTACCCCGATGTTTATTCTAGGAAGTATCTGTAATGTAATTGAGACATGTCATACCCCGATGTTCCTATCGGGAGAATCAATAATGTAAACAAGTCATGTAAAGTCATAGAGGGTAACCCTCCTTATTGTTCAAGGGTTAAAGTCCCCACAGTTGTGGGGCACTAGGGTTATTAGACTCTCCTAGAGAAGTCGGCCCTAGGTGAGTTAATGTAAGTCGGGTTATTAGTACCCCAGTTGTGGTTACTCGAGCCTACATAACTGAGTTAGGCTCAGTGATGATGCGTAGTATCAGGCAGAGAGAGTTGGCACTGTTTCATTTCAGAGGGAGTTTGACAAACCTCTCAGTTTTGCTGATGTGTTATATGTTGCAAGACTGACCAAGAACCTTATTTTAGTGTCCACTCTGGAGGACAAGGGATATCAAGTGAAATTTCGTGACCATAGAGTGTATATCAGGCCCAAGGGGTTAGATAGGAGCTTGGATCGGGTGATTGGTAGAAGGAGTGGTAAAGTGTACAAACTACACTTTGAGCTTGCAAAGGCTCTAGTCAGCAACAACAACAGTCAGGGTGAGTTGTGGCATAGGAGGATGGCACACTTACACCATGGAGCATTGAAGCATTTGAGACATGCAGTCATTGGAGTTCCTCAGGTACATGAGGAAAAGCATAACCACTGCAAGGGTTGTGCTTTGGGAAAGAACATCAGGAAGCCTTTCCCACAGAGTGAGGCTGACCACAACCTGTACTTCTTGACAGGTGAGGTGCCCCTCATACTGGTCTTATATGTGGATGATCTCTTTTTGACAAGTACAACCTTGCAGTGGAGTTTGAGATGAAATACCTTGGGTTGATGCATTACTTTCTGGGCTTGGAGGTTTGGCAAGAGATGGATGCTTCTTCATTGGACAAGGGAAGTATGCAGTAGAGATCTTGAAGAGATTTAGGATGGAGGACTGCAAGCCTATGGCCATACCTCTAGTTTCCAACTGGAAGAAGATTGATGCATCAGGGTCTGACGGAATTGATCCTACCTTGTATCGTCAGCTTATCTAATCTCTCATGTATTTGGTCGACACTCGACCAGACATTAGCTTTGCAATCATCTCTTTGAGTCAGTTCATGGTGGACTTCAGAGAATGCATTGGACGGCTGCGAAGCACATACTTCGCTACATCATAGGTACAATGGAGTATGGATTGGTTTATGAGCGCAGGGGGGTGTTTAGTTAGCAGGTGTCACAGTTGCTGACTGGGCAGGATGTGTAGAGGAAAGGAAGAGTACTTCAGGTTGTTGTTTCAGCATCCAGTCAGGGGTTGTCTCTTGGTTCAGCAGGAAGCAGAAGTCAGTTGCATTGAGCTCAGCAGAGGCCGAGAACATGGAAGCCAACATGGCTAAGGAAGTTACTTTCAGGGTTGTTCGAGTGTGAGCTAGAGGCTACAGTAGTTCACTGTGACAATCAGAGTGGCATCAGGATATCTGAGAATCCAATGTTCCATGACCAGAGCAAACACATAGACATCAGGTACCAATTCTTGAGAGATTGTGTTCTGAGAGGAACCATTCGGTTGGAGTACATACAGATAGATGAGTAGGTTGCGGACATTTTCACCAAGGCACTTTGCAGACAGAGTTTTGTGAAGTTCAGGGATAAGTTGGGTTTGCTACCAAATCCCTTCCTCATTGAGAGAGGGTGTTAGATTAACAACAACAAGGAAGGTCTTCCTACATCCAAGTGTCCTTGCATGCAAAAGACTTTAAATCAGGAAACCAGTTGTATTTAATTATTTTTCCTAAGTTTACTTTGGAAAATAATTGAATTGATCTAATTATTTATTGACTTTAAGTGAAAGTAAAATTAGGGTTTTTGCTTTACCTAAAGTTATAAAAGAAAGGTCAATTGGTTGGGAGGACACACACACTTGTATTCTGACAGAGACAGGGTACAGACAAGGAGAAAGTTAGACAGAGGATTTAGCTAGGAAGACAGAGGAGTGAGAAACAAGATCACCGAGCTACTAGGCAGGACAAGGCCTGCACAGTCGAGATGTAGCAACTGCAGAGGGAGGCCATACAAGATCGTACGGATTTCGTACAACAGCCGTACAACCGTACAGATCTGCACGTGTGAGGCTGTATCGCTGGGCCGTATAGTCTTGCAGGAGGGTGCTGAGGTTTAGCTGGGATTTTGCCTAGTGATTCTGTCATGTTACTGCATTCGCTAGGTTTGGGTGAATTTGTGGTGATTGTAATTTCATATTTTCTCATAATAAAATCTATATCTGACTGCTGCGTCGGTTTTCCCAATGTTGGTTTTTTTCGGGGGTTTCCCTGCCCAAAATAATAGGTGTCAATATTGTGATGTGATGTTGTGATTTATTTCCCAGTTTTATATTCCACTGGATACTGTAAAATATATTCATGTGTGGTTATCGGTAGAGACCTTGAATGCACTGTTTAGCCCTAGTTTGAATATTAAAGGAAAATTTACACAACAAGCAAATGTAAACCTCTTCTCTTGTTCAACTTGACAATTTCGAGGAGTCGTGGGGGTGGGGTGGGGCGGGGTGGGGAATGTGATCACCACCCCTTGTGCAAGCTCCTACATGGATGGCATGGTTTACTCACTTGATAGGAGGACCTTGAATCTTGCTGGATATTGTGTCATGTAACTAGTTTACTAGCTTGGGTTGCCATTTTCTGATGCAATGAATGTCTTTATTATCTTGGAATGTGACAGGGATGACACATTTTGAAGTTTGATTTTTGTAATCATTTGAGTTATAGTTGGAATGCCACATTTTGAGATATGGTCCATTTGTAGGGTAGTGGGGGAGCGATGCTTTCTCTTTTAGCTTATTTGCAGAATTTTGTTAGGGATTATGGCAGGGACTCGGCTACTCGATGTGTATGGATTAAAGTTTAAACTGTTGGCACAAGGCAATCTTTTGGGCTTTTATTCGGTGTATGCTCCTAATCTCAATTTGCATGCGGTCATCTTTGGGATTGGATGGCCTTCTCGCTTGCAAATGTGGATTGTGTTACCCGTCACATAGCATGAGGTCCCAATTTCTTTAAGCAAGATACACGAAACTTTGGGTGGAGCTTAGAATGGTTGGGCAAAGTCAATTTGTAAGCCATTGGGCCAATACGTTCGAGGATAACATCGAGTCCATAAAACTTAGGAGTGAACTTTTGGTGGATCTTCTCCTTGAGTAATGTTTGCTTATAGGGTTGGAGACACAAGAACACTTGATTCCCTTCTTCAAAGTGGCATCTAGAGTTATGTTGATTAGCTTGCAGCTTCACGTGGTTCTAGGCCAACACCGAATTATCTTTGGGAATATGAAGAATGCCAACATGGGCTGTTAGGGTTTTTTGCGCCTCTTAAATCTTAGAGAGTCATTGTAAATATGATATCACTGATTGGGGAAGTTGTTGATAGACCCCCCTCAAAGGGGGTCCTTTCATTAGCAGTGAGATAGGTGGTAGTTTACCACCATTTAGCCAGAGGTTGTTAAATTTACAACATCATGAGTCATTCTCCAAGCCAATCTTGTGTGCCCACGATTGGGCCTCATGTGTTGAGGTAGGGATTTTAAGTTGGACTTAGGAACATAGAGTAAAATTCTTGAGTTGGACTTAAGAATGACTAAGCCTTCTGTGTAAAAGGTTAATTCTCATGTGTTGAGGTGAATACGTTCATGTGTCAAAGTGATGATGTTGTACAATCTTGTTGGACAAGGCTAACTACTTGTGTGTCAAGTCAGATCCTCATATGATGAGGTGGACCTCCAGTGTAGAGGTGATGCTTTGCATGGCAAAGCATTAAGGTTGTGTGATGTATAACTAACCATGGTCATTCAAGATGGATAAAGCTATTAAGTCTTCTCTAGAGACTGGCCATCTCTAGAGTGAGTTACTTTAGCATATGACCACTTGGAGCGAGAGTAATATAATATGATCACATCATTAGACAAATCTTCTTAGTATAATCGATATGATAGATAAATTAAAGTTAACACATATGAACCATGTAGATAAGATAAGAGATGAAGATAAATTTCATAGACAACAAAGAAAGTTCGAATTGCTCATATGGGAATGACTTCAATTGATCAAGGAGAACTCTAATTGTTAAACTTCAGTGACATTAACAATGTATGCCTTAGTTAATTAAATAAGAACTCATAGTGGTCACTTTGACAAATCAATCAACATTCTTCTAGTTAAGAATAGTTAACTAAAGTGTTAATAAAGAAGAACTAGTTAACTAAAGTGTTTTGCATGACAACACTTTAGTTAAACTTAATGACGACACTTTACTTACACTAAAATAAGGCACTTAAGTTATGACACTTGAGTTACAACACTTGAGTTCGCATCCTAACTAAGTTATCCCACATCGAGTTAGAAGGCGAGTTCATCTTGAAGCCAATAGAGCATGATTTAATGTCAAATGTGAAAGGCATTGCACATTGTGTATTCAGGATTGCAGATCAATTATCCAAGAAGAGCATTCGCTATAGTGTGCATGGGGACCTAATTCCCCATGCAGTGATTTGCTACTTGCAAGAGATTGATTTTTGGAAGTTATTAATTTGTTGGATACATTGCAAAGTTCATCCAGTTGATCTCTCTTCTCTATTGCTCAGTATCTACACATAGGGTGTTTATTCTCTCTTATCTTGCACCTAAGGTGCCGAAAGCAATTTGCTATTGCAAAAGGCATTCTTTGCTATCTATCATTATTATACTGAGAAAATTTGATGGGGTTTTTCATCCTCATTGTTTTGAGGGTTTTCTCCATGGTACATCCCGTGTTATGGTTAAATGTTTATGTGTATGAATGGTTCATTGATTTCAAGTATTCAATATTTTCGCACTTAAAGAATTAAAGATCAAAGCTCAACAAAAATTCAATATGGTATCAAAGTTCAGGGCGTGAAGGAGCTAAATTTTGACAAGCAAGCTTGAGCCTACGTAGATCTTGAGAGGTTGAGCACAATACTTGAAGACAATGGCATCGCTCTCAGTAAATTAGAAGACCAACTTGAAGGCACCTCAAATTTTAACACTTGGAAGGCTAGGGTTCTGAACATCTTGGAAGAACATGACTTAGATGGCTACATATCTAATGTGGTGGAAGAGCCCACTACTAATGCAGGCCGCACTAATTACAAGAAGAACCAAGCCAAAGCCAATCATATCATCTATGATTCGGTGAAGGACAACTTGATGCCGATGATCACTCCTTTGAAGAATGCAAAGGAATGTTTTGATACTTTGACAAACCTCTATGAGAAGAAGGCTCTGAGTCAGAGGAGAGCATTGAAGAATAAGCTTCGAAATTTGAGGATGGAGAAAGGACGAGACAATGGCCTCCTTCACAAAGATCTCTCAAGTAAGAGATTAGCTTACTAGGATTGGAGTAGAGAGGTGGATGGAGATGATCTCATTCCAACCATTGTTGATGGTCTCCCATCCTCATGGGAGACACATTCTTGTTTGTTGTTAATAGTTGAGAGGTGCAACCTAACTTTGAGAGGTTGTGGCATGACCGTCTTCAAGAGGAAGGGCAAATCCAAAGCAAGACTGTTTGCACTAAAGAAGAAAACCTTTCTCTTATGAAAATGATGAAGAGAGGATTGACGAGTTCCAGGTATAGAGCAATCTCTCCATGTAGTAATTCACTATATTTTGCATGAAGCTTCCTTCACCCATGCAAAGATTTGCTACCTCTTGCATGAAACCAAATTTGCAAGTTAAGATGCAGTGAGCTTCCGTCAAGAAAGAATATCAAAATCTAAAGACTCCATTTATCTCTGCAAGGAAGCAAAGATCATGAGGGATCCCACAAGACAGTAAAAGATAAATATTTGTATTTTGATTATCAAATGCTCTTGTAAATCATATCTGAATGTTTTTTAAGATATTTCATTACAGCGATATACAGCTCTGTATTCCTAGAATTAAGAATTATGTTACAGCATAACATGATGAGCATATGTTATAGTTTTTTCTTTTATTGGCAAACAGTAGGTCCATGTAGTACATTTTATGATTGAGTAAGTAGCATATAGTGTTGCATAACATTCTATAAGAGATATGGATGGCGGTTGCGCTGAAACATTGGTTAAAATGTTTGCATGACTGTGTGAACTATTGCCATTGCGTTGAAATATTCATATGGTTAAATCTCTTGATCATGCAAGGTTGCTAACCACTTGACTAAATTTGACTTGTAGGAAAGATTGCATGTTATATGACCTACAAGCGGGGAGAATGACAAGTATTGAATATGGAGTCATTCCAATAGTAGATCCTAAAAGGGAAAAAAGGATAAAGATGGATCCATTTAGAAAGAAATGAACCTTTCTTGGTTATAGTGAATCATACAAAGCCTACAGAGTATATGTACCAGGTGTAAGACACATTGAAGTCAGGAAAGATGTGAGATTCCATGAAGACGTTGCATTCAAGTGCTCGAAAGAGATTTAGTGTTATTCAAACATGGAGGACCCAAATTTTCGTTCTCTCCATTTAGATGTTGAGAGGGAGACGCCATAAGAGTTCTCAGATTTGTTAGCTCTTGAAGAACTGGTAGAACTGGTTGATGAACCTCCTACTAAGAGGAGATCTGCATGGTGCCGAGACATTCTACAAGGGGCTGAAAATCATGGAGCACCAGCAGGCACATCTAGAGAGCAAAAGAGCCTTGGAAGGTATTCAAGGTATGTTGAATTGATGATTCACATCAGTGATTCAAAACCTTCCACCTATGAAGAAGCTGCTAAACAACAAGTGTGGAAAGATGCAATGGTGGAGAAATACAAAAGGATTATGAAGGATGATGTTTGGAAAGTTGTTCCTAAACATGAAGGGAAGTCCATATTTACTTTCAGATGGCTTTATAAGATCAAGCATGCTGCTATTGACAATATTGAAAAGTATAAAGCTAGATTTGTTTCTTGAGGTTTCTCACAGAAAGAAGGTATAGACTATGATGAGACATTCTCTCCTGTGGCTGGGAACACCACTATTCGAGCTATGATCTCACTTGCATCTGTTCTAGGATGGAAGCTTCACCAAATGGATGTGAAGATTGCCTTCCTCAATAGTGAGGTTGAGGAAGAGGTTTACATATATCAGTTTGCAACCTGAGGGGTTTATGGTTTATGGGAAGAGTCCCATGTATCCAAACTGAAGAAAGCCTTAAGGAAGCCTCATGGCTTGGTATTCAAGAATTTACAGCTATCTTCCAAAATTGGGCTTCTCTAATAACGAAGTTGTTCCAAACATGTACTTCAAGATTGTGAAGAACTGACCTTTGATTTTGGTTTTCTATATTGATGATTTGTTCCTTATTGGAGAGGAACATTTGATAGCTTAGTGCAAGAGGGAGCACACTTTTGATTTTGAAGACTTGGGTCTTATGCACTGCTTTCTTGGTCTTGAAGTTTGGCAAAGGAAAGGTGAGATTTTCCTTTTGCAACACAATTGATGTGTTGCGAAGGTTTGGTATGATGGACTGCAAATCCATGACCACACCGTTGGTTTCTAGTTTGAGGAAACTACATGAGTCAAATTTTGGATTGAATCCAATATGATGCTACCAAGTATAGACAACTTATTAGTTCCTTAATGTACTTGATACATAGTAGACCTTGTATATGTTATGTTGTGAGTCAAATCATGTCTGAGCCTAGACATAGACATTGGATTGCTACCAAGCATGTGCTTAGGTACCTTCGAGGTACATTTTTTTACGGACTGATATATGCCTCCAATGATGAAGTAAAGCTACTTGGTAGTATTTTGGCTAGGACTACAGAAGCAAAGTGTATTGCGGCTAGTACTACAGAAGCAAAGTCGACATTGAGATGAAGTATCACTTGATCAGAGACATGGTCCATAGAGGTGCAATAAGACTTCAATACATTGCTATTGAAGAGCAGATTGTAGATGTGTTAAAAAAGCCTTTATTAGTGGCGAAGTATAGGTACTTCCAAGACAAGCTTGGCATGGTAGAGAATGCCTCCTTCGTTGAGAGGGAGTGTTAAAGTTACAACATCATGAGTCATTCTCCGAGCCAATCTTGTGTGCCCAAGATTGGGCCTCATGTGTTGAGATAGGGAGCCTAAGTTAGACTCAGGAACTTGGATTAAAATTCTTGAGTTGGACTCAAGAATGACTAAACCTTTTGTGTAAAAGGTTAATCCTTATGTGTTGAGGTGAATAGTTTGATATGTCAAAGTGATGATGTTGTACAATCTTGTTGGACAAGGCTAAGGGCTTGTGTTTCAAGTTGGATCCTCATATGATGAGGCAAACCTCCAGTGTAGAAGTGATGTTTTGCATGTCGAAGCATTAATGTTGTGTGATGTATAACTAGCCATGGTCATTCAAGATGGATAAAGCTATAGTCTCCTCTAGAGACTGGCCACCTCTAGAGTGAATTACTTTAGCATATGACCACTTGGAACGAGAGTAATATAATATGATTATAGCATTAGAAAAATCTTTTTAGTATAGTCGATATGATAGATAAATTAAAGTTAGCACATATGGACCATGCAGATAAGTTAAGAGATAAAGATAAATTGCATAGATAAGAAAGAGAATTCGAATTGCTCTTGAGAATGACTTCAGTTGATTAAGGAGAACTCTAATTGTTAAGCTTTAGTGACATTAACAATGAATGCCTCAGTTAATTGAGATGACCTTGGTAGAGTCATAGTTCATTTGAGTAGGGTAGCAAAGATGGTACATTCTTGATAGGCAGAGTGGCATGTTAGATAGAGACATACATATATGGTGAGATCAGGTACATTGTTTCTTGGTTTTAGTTTGCTCTCTAATGAATATTAACACCTTTGACTTAATATGCTATGATGATTATGGTGACATATGCTTATTTGACTAGTATTGTGATGCCTAGCTTGTGTTATGAATGGTTGGAAGTATAATATGCAAGGCCAATGTTTATGCCATGCTTTACACAAGCTTAGCTTGTCTTGCTATGTTGGTTCTACTGATCACTTTTCCTCGTACATCTAGTTTTCATACGTATTGTCTTATCTTTTGACTTATGACTTGGACTTGTGAGATTGATGAGCTTTTCCCCACTTTGACCCCTGTGCATGATGGGCGCCATAAATGCATTGTGTCTTTGGCTGTGGAGTATGTGGCTTGGTTCCTTGCCTTCTGCGTGTGTGATGCCTTGTGGAAGGGATGTGTGGGTTGTGTTACCAGATGATTTTCCTTTAGTCCTCAAACCAAGTAGTCCTAATAAAAGTGTCTTAAATCACTAGTGCATCGGAATGTATAAATGCAAAAGGAAAGTTGCAATTAGTAGTGTTTCTAAGCACCAAAGCCTAAATGAAGTAAATGTTATAAAAGTAGTCACTGGCCAAGGTATGAGTACTCATCCTTTGTTTGATGTAAGACCATTTTCCCTTATAGGGCAATAAGGTGGCAAACTTGTCGGCTATGGATGTTCGCTGGCAGCGGGGCTAGGTCAAGTCATTATCTGGAGCCCAGAAGACTATCCAAGGCACCTTGCCTTTGTACTCTATCCATTTGTGAGACACACCACCATCCCCTATTGTTCTCTATCATGCATATTGTCACAATGTTTTAAAACTCAGACTCGGACTTGGAATCGGTAATGACTTGGCCGATTTGAATTTAATGACTCGGATTACTTAAAAAATACATAAAATTTTAAATTTTAAAGAAAAACAATATTTTTAATATTTTAATCCATGCTTGCTAAGCATTGCAGACAAAATATCCAATGTCTACTCATGTATATACCATATACGGGTGAATATATCAAAATGGCACCAAATGTACTGTGCAATACATATCTAGAACAAAAAACTTAATCAATGAGGCCTAAATGGCCTGTAGAGTCCAAAAAACAACATGCTATGATGCCACTACATCATATGTCAATGATCATACATCTCTTTTTGTTTAGCCTTCTCCTCTTCAAATTTATCAAATTGTTGTTGCAACTCCAACCTAATCTCTCCAATCAACTCTAAATCAATTTCCCACGGGGCAATATTTCCTCTAACAACAACCAACTGTCGTTTAAGTCTATTAATGCCCCCTTTTTTAATCCATTTCTTGCAATACTTGCAATACATTTTCCCTTCAATGACATCAGCATGGATCCATGCCTAATCTTTTCCTTTTGGGGCCAATCTAGAATCTAAATGCAAAGCAATTCTAAACATGCATAGAAAAAGTAAAAAAATCTTATTATTTTGGCAGCAAACAATAGAAAACAGGACTGATATGTGTCAATTTAATGAGAAAAAAAAAGAAACAATCGCTAGTTGGCAGCTAAAATACATCTAGGTAACAGAACACCGGTCTCCAACACTCCAATTTCTCCAATCTTGTTGATTGTTCTTCATTGTTGGATGCTAGTCCAAGCCTCCATGAATCCAAACAACAATAATGCCAAATGCTCACAAACATCTTACAGCAAAAGTGTGAGGCAAATAGAGGGGCAAGGGGTCATCCTATGGCCTTAGGTTAGGGTTAGAATAAGAAAAATCTTAAAAATTAAAAATAAACATGTTTTTTTGGCGTCTGCATGCGTGTGCGTGTCCGCCATAGCTGACTCGGCTGACTCGGGTTGCAACTTGGTCAACTCAATCGACTCAGCCAACTCAGACCCTAATTCGACTGAATGGGACCCCAACTCGGCCGATTCTGTATCAAATTGGCCATCCGAGCCGAGTTGCAGGTCGAGTCAGCTTGCCTGGGGCTCAACTCAGCCAACTCGGACTCGACCGATTTTTAGAACACTGTTTTGTCACTATGGTTGTGTGTATTCATTGTCACTCAAAGAGATCACATGGTCAAAGTCATCAACAATTCATCGCCCTTTATCTTAAACCTTGTTTGTCCACCCTCACCCAGTACTAGCAAATAAGATGAACTTTGTAAGCATGGCATGTGCATGGGGCTTCATAGAAGATTTTGAGGCCATTAAAAAACACAGGTATATTTTGATTATTTATTATTATTCTGTCACGATGATTATGATTAGTATGTTGTAGTTGGGTATTAATATACATCTTGGAGCATCTCTTACCTTGAATGCATACAGGTTTATTTAGATCATTATCTTAACTTTAGATGGATTATTTTGAACTGGTCAACCTAGTTGACCAAGTCAAACATGTTTCTCGATGCAGTGATTACAAAATCTAGATTTGTTATATATGTTCCAAACATGCCAAACATACATACTACATTCTTAGTTTTTTGCAGATGGCCATAGTTTTGAGTTTCAATGTTTATTATCACTTCTATTATTTTGGTCATATTTTATTATGATGAGATGATGACCTTGGCGCTCCTAGGGCGTTGTGAGGGACCAGGGGGTATGTTTAGTCACCATTACTACTCTCCTATGCCTTTGGATATATTTTTGCACTCAGTTTGTCACATGATGCAACTGACATAGAGTTATTAGCATTTTTATATCTTTGGGATGATGTACCAGTATAAAATTCACAAAAAATGGACTATGAAATTACGAAAGGAAATTGATTTGGCTAGGTTGATCAAGGAAATGGCATGGGATGGTTTTGTGATGATTTTTGATGGCTCTATGGATCGTTCTTGACCAGCTTTACTCAGCGCAAGGTCCACATTAGTTTATTGGCTTCTTTAGGGAGGACGTCCCCCATGGGGTGCCCCTCACCTAGTCATATGATGTATTGACATGTTATATCTTTATATTATGCCTTTGAGATGGCACCTAGGGTGATTTATGCCCCTAAGGTGACCATCGTGATGTACCACATTATTATATCTTGACATTATGATGTATTTCGCCTTACTAATGCATCCTTGGGAAAGAGTGCACCCCTCTTATTGATCCATGTACTCAATCCATGTAAACATTTAAAAAAAAATATCAATTGTTGATGATGTTTTAATCTCAACCTTTGGATGGATGTTGGTTAAAATGTGGGCACACTCTAGACCTATTTAAGAGATGTTATCCCCTCATTCTATCCCATCAGGAATTTGAATCTTGTTCTTAAAATAATAGAACTTTGTAGCACTCTTGGAATTCTTTGGGGTGTTCATGATTCTTGTGTTTCTTAGTCTCTTTGGGCACTTAAAGTTTATCATCCATATTTTGGCATATCTTTGTGTTGATTTTACTTGTAGAAGGGGCGACTTTGTGGAGGAGACTCTCTCTCTCTCTCTTTCTCTGTTTTTGTTTTGACAGAGGGTTGTCTTGTGTATCTTGCATAGCATTTGATTACTATTTCTCCTTCTTTCTCTTGCATGCATTTCTCTTCTTGTGGGTTTCATTTCCAATCACAATCGTAGTTCACTTATTGTGGTTGTTTGTCTCTATAGGGGGGCGCACTGGGAAATTCATTGGTGATCACTGGGGCATCTCTCAATTCTAAGTAGTTCCATTTTTGTTTTCTAAGTTATTTTCTGTATGTTCCTTCTTGAGCATAATAAAAATAATTAAAACCCTAACCTTAAAACCCTGAAATTTTAGATGTGTCAGATTTGGCTTGTGGCTAATAATAAAACTCAAAACCCACTTTACAATTAATTAAAAACCCCTAAGTTTAAATTTTCATGACCATCGGACTCCATTTTCCCACTTTAAATGATTGGTCTACGTTAGGTTAGGTAGGGGCGCCTTCCTTGGGTAAAGTTACAATCTTTTAAAACCATAAATTGGGTATTGCTAGATCCACTCTCAATTGATAGATCCATCATCTAGCTTTAATAATTAGTGCCTAATTTATCTTAATTTTACCTCTTTGCCTCTTGATCTGGCAAATTGGGGCTTTTCACATAGGCATACTTTTTCTCTTAGTAATTGTTCCAATCTCAAATTAAGCATAAGACTAAGAGATCTCATCAAGATACCTTTCACAATCCACATAGATTATTCATTTAAAAGGTTATCTTGACCATAGGGACGACCCCTAGGCTTAGCTCTCAGCTTGGTCTAAAGTGTTGGCAGCTTTGACTAGTGTGACAACTGAACTACATCAGAGGTCTTATCTTTTGTAGGTCACAACTTTAGTTGCCTTTTCCCTCTGTCATCTTGGATAGGATCATCTTAAGGGGCAACTACAAGAATTGTGATAACACAATGATTCGCTACTTCTTGCGTGAGACTGATTTCAACAAGTTATTAATGTGTTGGACACATTGCAAAGTTCATCCAATTGATCTCTCTTCTCTATTGCTCAATATCTTCACCTAGGGTGTTTATTCTCTCTTATCTTGCACCTAGGTTGTCGAAAGCAATCTGCTATTGTAAAAGACATTCTCTACTATCTATCATTATTATACTGAGAAGATTTGCTGAAGTTTTTCATCCTCATTGTTTTGAGGGTTTTCCCCAGGGTACATCTTGTGTTATGGTTGAATGTTTATGTGTATGAATGGTTCATTGATTTCAAGTATTCAATATTTATGCACTTAAAGAATTAAAGATCAAAGCTCAACAAAAATTCAATAGGCGTAACCATTGTACCCATTGGGCTTGCCAGTTCGAGTCGAAACAACATAATCAAGATTCGAAACACTTGTTTGCTACTTTTGTCTGGTCATTTGTTGGGGGGTGATATGTTGTGTTGAGATTCAATTGAGTACCTTCAAGCCGAAACAACTGCTGCCAAAAATAACTAGTAAAGGTGGGATCACAACTGATTTTGGCATGCCATGGAGTTTAAAAATATTGTCCATGAATACTTGGGTGACTGGCGGCCCTGAGTAGATGTTGTAAGGCACATTAGTGAACATATTTAGAAAGATGATCATCAATGACCACGATCATTGATTTCTTGCTTGAATTTGGTGACCCCACAACGAAATCCATAAAAATTCAGTCCAGATGGTGGCTGGAATGGGCGAGGGTTGTAAGTCTCCTAGACGCTTTACTGTTTCCTTGTGTCATTGGCAGTTGTCACAATTGTCCACTAAGATACAAATGTCCTTCATGCCTTCCCAAAATAATAAATGAATAATCTAAAACCTGGGATGATCGTGGGAGAAAAGTGTAATTCAACTAACTTTTGATTAAATGCTGAATCCTGAACCAAAAAATACAACATTTATAGTGAAGCTCATTATTCTGCCAAGTGTAGCCAAGATGTGCCTGTTTGTTGGCATGTAGCTAGTGGATCATCTGCATGATCTCGGCATCCGTTAACTATTTTTTATATACGTCTTGCAACCAGTTGAGCACTGGGAAAGATAAGGTAAATAGGGAACCTTCCTCCTCATACTTCCTAGATAGAGCATCAATGTCCACATCCCTCCTTTCCCTTGTAGATAATAACATTTTAGTGACCCGCTTTTGTTGCTCGAGAGGACAATCTTTGTTCCAAGGAATATTTCAAGCTATCATGGTTTGTTTTAATTTGGAGATGACGCCCCATGAAGTAGGGATGCCACATATCAATTGCATGAAGAACGACCATCATTTCCTGCTCATAGGTGGATTTTCCCAAGTTTCTCTCACATAATTGCTTATTGGTGAAGGCCAATGGGTGCCCCTTTTGCATTAACACTGCCTCAATCCCTTTGTAGGAGTTGTCACATTCCATGACGCAAGTCTTATTGAAGTTGGGCAAGGTGAGTAGTGGGGTAGTTCACATCTTTTAAAGCTTGAAAAGCATGTTTGGCATCCTCATTCCAACTGAAGGCATTCTTTTTTACCAAGGTGGTGAGGGGAACTGCAATTTTATCGTAGTTCTGTGCAAACTACCTATAGTAAGCTGCACACAATTATTAGGGTTTTGAATCGAGGCCACTTTGTCATTGCCTCAGTTTTTTAGGATCAACATGCACACCCTCCCCACTGACAATGTGTCCCAAATATTCCGTTAATGAGACACCAAAGGCACATTTAGAACATTAGAGGAACATGTGGTGGTGATTATGGGGTTGTAAGCCCTGATCCACCTGTGCCACATGCTGCCCAAATTTTGTTGTTGACCAAGATGACATCAAAGAAGATTAGGACAAAATGCCACAGAAGGGGTTGAATGATGTGGTTCATGAGGCTCTGAAAAGTGGAAGGTGTGTTGCAAAGGGTGCGTTGCAAAGATCAAAAGGTATTCACCAAAAACTCCTGATGTCCTTTGTGATTGTGAAAAGTAGTCTTTGGAATATATACCTCTTTAATGTGAATTTGTTGATAATTGGAGTGGAGATCAAGTTTGATGAAGAAGTGGGTGCCATGCAGCTTATCTAAGAGTCTAGAGATCATCAATGATTGGAATGAGAAATTTCATTTTCTTTGATGATTAAGCTGTTAAGATCTTGGAAACCATGACATTTATAGAATAATAGAGACTGGTACTAGGACGATCAGTGTCCTGAGAGGAACCTGTGGAGATGGGTCTCAAGCAACTGCACTGGCGGGTCCACAAAAGAAGAGTGTTATACCATGGCGATCAGCATTGCACAAGGAGTTTTTTTAGCTAGTTCTCCCATGAGGGACTTTCTCTATCATCACTATGCACTGGTTGGGAACTTCCAAGGACACTGTCAAGGAATCCTTTGAACACAAATGTCACATGCTTACTGGACTCTCAGTCTATATATATGAACAGGTAGAGAACTGGTGCTTTCTGCCACAGTGGGGACGAGTCTTCCAAAGGTATTGGATTAATGGACCAATAATATATGCTTTCACAAGGTAATGCCAAACCTTTTAAAAAATTAAATATAATGGAGAGAGCCAGGTCATGTACCATGATATCATCTTCAGAGAAGAATTGACAAAGTAATTTACTTTCCAAGCAAGTATAAAGTTTCAAATAGGAGACTAATTATATTTAGAGTCAGAGGAATAGCGCTACCCTGCACTATCTAGATTGTTTCTTGATGTGTTCCATTTTGATATAGGATTAATATGAATGCATACTAGCAACATGTTTGCAAAACATTTTACTGTATTATAATCTGAAAGCTGTGATTCATGAAATGCAGGCAAAAGTTTCCAGAACAGGTTGGGGTTTAAGAAATGGCAAGTTTCAAAATCCTAGGAAACAGGATAACATGGGAATTAAGGTTCAAGAAGTCTTTACTTTTGAAAATAGAAAATGTACTTGAAATACAAAAAATAGTCATCAATGAGTTATTTGCATTTAAAGAATGAGTTGCATACTTGGCATGTGTTGGTGTGTGTTTTCCAAATAGAAGAGTGTGCTTAGCATGTGGCCAATACATGGAGTGTACTTGGCGTGTATTGGCACGCGTCTACCTATTCTTGGGACATGCGGGATGCTTCCCATGCTTTTGGAATAGGTAAACTTGTTGGGAAACATTTCCTGACGCCCAACTTTCACGAAAACTCAGAAAAACAAGAGGTAAATTATTTTGCCTAATAAGGCAATGTTTTACCTTCATGTGGGAATCTTAAGTGCTTCCCATGCTTTTGGAAGGGGCAAACTTGTTGGGAATGTTTCACGACGTCCAACTTTCAGGAAAATTCAGGCAAACACAAGGACTCTTGGTTGCTCCCCCAGAAAACCAGGGTTTTCATGACACCCCCACTGAAAATGAGGACGCCTGGTTGCTCCCCCTGAAATTAATTCAATGGGCTTCGAAAAAAGGGCTCATTTTTTTAAAATAAATAACTAATAACCCAAACCCTGTTTTGCCTACCCTAATTTACTGTTCACTACTTCAAGAATGACTGATTCAAATAATGAGACTGACATTCTCATGGGTGGTGTTGATGCCTTCCTACAGTGGATGGATGCAAAGAACTATTAACTCGAGTATTGATGTCCATTTGATCTCTATTTTTGTTACTTTTCCGTTTATGTTATGAATCATGATAGAGTTTACTCTTTAGAGTTAGATTGTGATAAACAAGGGCATTGACTCTACTATTTAGTATTAGTGCCCTTAGTATTTAGTAGCTTTATATTTCATTGTCATTTGAATATTATAAATTCAATGAGCAATACAACGTTTGATGAAATGCGATTTGACAACTTACATAACAATGTGAATATTTGTTTCACGCTTTCATCCTTTAGGTTTGTCAATGCCTTTCATATATTTATTAAGTGTTATTTTTTGGATTTCAAACAAGGTACCCCTATGTTGAGGCCCTGGCATCTCCCATGGATTTTTCTGAAATTTGGGAGGTGTCTGCACATGTTCCCCAGATGTGTAGCCTCGTTCCCACGTCTCCCATCCCAAAAACTTGGAAAATCATTGATGGCGGCAACTGCTCGAGCTTAAAAACTGGTCATATTTTACTTTCAAGCTTGCATACATTCTCCATAAGGCGTGTTAACCATTTCACACTATAGTTTTGTCTCAAGCCTAAAAATACGTCGTGATATTTTAAGTCAGTCGTTTCATTCACCCATACATCGGCATCCCCTTTGGGTTTTCAAATAGTAGCATGCATTAAAATATTGCATTTGTTATTATACACATTTTGCATACTGCAATATGTTTCGTCTTATATTTCATTGATTTTGTTTGCTGATATTCATATATCTTTTTGCAGGTGGTTGGTGCTGTGGGGTTCATGAACCAGCGGTTAGAGATACCACAAGGCTTGGACCCTCGTTGGGCAGCCATTATTGAAAGCTGTTGGCACGAGTAAGATATAAATATCTTTCATCTAGATGTTTGTTTTGATGGTGCAGATACATATTTTAGATAACGTTTTTGATATCGCTGTTGTCATAGACAATATACTGTTAGATTTAACCACATAATTTTGCTTCTTGATGCAGTGATACACAATGCCGTCCAACATTCCAAGAACTTATAGAACGGTTGAAAGACATGCAAAAACACTATTCCGGGCCGTCACCCCAAAAATTACAAGCACCAACTGTTTGGAGAGACAACCAATAGCCGAATTTATAAAGTTTGTACAAATACCATTTACCATTTTCTTCGACCCTGTGCCCTTTCAAAAGAAGGGAAAGTAGCAGTGCGCGTACCCTTGGTACTCATCTTGCATGATGAATCATGTTGAATTTTTTATCCCTATTTGTTAAAGTATGTTTTTCTTGTCGAATGGCATGCAATAGTAACAGTTATTCATCATTTTCCCAAGAAAAACTTGTCTAAACTAGGAGAAGATTCACAAAGTGCCAAGCTCTTTGCTGCAATGATTTTATATTTCATTTGATCAGATTATTAAAAATATGTAGAAATGAAGGAAAGAGAGTGAAATTGTTTTCAAGAGAATAGGAAAATATTCTTCACGGTAATTTTTAAAATAGAGCAGGGGAAGCTATTTAATTTATCTTGTGTTTACGAATTGATTTTAATATGCTATTCTACTATAGTATTATTTTATATTGCACATGACATGAACTACGTTACATACAAAATGCTTATGATTTTAAAGCGAGTATAATTTTAATGTACGAAGTAGTGCCAGGCAATAAATAAATTTGAACTTAAAAATACATTGAATAAACATGATGATGAAAACCATGCATGTTGATATTTCAAGTATGATAAAACTAATTTTTAATGTGAAGCTATATCTATGTATTTTTAATTTAACATCTAAAGGAAGAATATGAGGGATTGTGCTTATTGCTGTTAAGTTGGGGTATTTATTATTGTTAGAGTACATATTCTTATTTGGTTGTTGGACCCTAGAAGTGAACTAGGGTGATGTTCGTTGTTGTTTCACTTTAATTTATAGTAGTTCTAAATGCTGAAAATTCTAGGGCTGAGATCCCATAAACATTTTAAGAAGAAAGTGAAGTTTTAGCTTTGCTTTAATTGCTCGAGTGCGTGAGATTTCAACAAAGAATTAATGCAACAAATATTGGGGGTCTTGTGTTTATATTTAGAAAACCAACGTTGTATGAGAGAAAGGTCTTTGAGAGCCGAAATTTGAGGGGAGTTTAATACAAAAAAACACTCATTATTGTGCAAGGTTCGTAGCAAGATAACTTAATGTTTGGAAATGTCTTTTACACTTTTGTACTAGTGAACCATTTGCTTAATCCTATTTCAAGCTACCCTAGAGGAAAATAAATGTGCAGTATTTCATTTTGAGGCAAAACAAATATTTTGTTGGGTTGAATTAGTTTTAACAACATAATTTTGCTTCTTGATGCAATGATGCACAATGTTGTGCAACATTCCAAGAACCTATAAAACTGTTGAAAGACATGTAAACACAGTATTCTGACTCGTCACCTCTAAAATCACAAACACCAATTGTTTGGAGTCAACCAGATTTATAAAGTTTGCACAATAAGATTTGCCATTTTTTTTGCCCTCGTGCCCATTCAAAAGAAGGAAAAGTAGCAGTGCATGTACCCTTGGTACTCATCTTGCATGATGAATCATATCAGATTTTTATTCCTATTTGTTTAAGCATGTTTTTTCTCATTACTGGCATGAAATAATAATAGTTATTCAGCTTTTTCTCAAGAAAAGCTTGTGTAAACTAGAACAATATTCACAAAGTTCCAAGCTCTTTGCTACAATGAGTTTTTATATTTCAATTGATCATATTATTAGATGTTGTTTTTGTACCTAGGAAAGTGTTTCCTTTGGTGACTTTAGCTTTGGTCATTTAAAAGAGGAAATTAAAGTGACAATTCCATTAAAAGACTTGAAATGAACATTTAATATGACTTTAGAGAATAAAGTCACTTTTTGATAAATTTAAGTGGGTGAGTGAATTTAATATTAATGAGATTTAAATGTGAGCATATAATCTTATCCACCAATTTAATATAATCTCCACCGTTGGATTAGATGAACCCTGGAGTTCTCACCAAAAAGACAAGGGAAGGCCATTTCACTTTTGCAGATTGAAGTGAGAAAGAAGAACTGAGAGAAAGTTTTCAGTTTTCTGAGAAAAAGAAAATTTGCAGCATGCATTTCGAGGAAGACTTCAGCAAAACAAGGCATGGTTTTGGTGGCAGTAGGTTGACACAAATTTTGAGACAACAACATTAAAGGTTGATTGTCCGTACAGGCTGTACAGTATGGTTTCGTACAACACGATTTTCGAGGAGCAGTATGACACGTTTTTCGGGGAGGGTCCATACATCACAGAAATTGAGGAGGTTTTTCTGGGCACGGAAATTGAGACACCAGTAGACAAAAATCGAGGCATTTATTGTAGGTCGTACAGGTCGTGCAACAGGTGTTGTACAGTCTGTACTGTGGCACGTTTTTCGAGGTTGCCTTCAACATAATTTCAGAGTTGGATTTTGTACTGTTCAACATGGAAAACAATATAAATTTTTTTTCTTTCGGGTTGAGATAAGTTGGTCTGAAAATTTCTAAGTTTTGTTGTAAAAATTTTCTTGAAAAATGAAATCTTCCACTCTCCAAACAGGTTTTCCCCTTGTGGGTTTTTCTTAGTCAAGATGCCAATTTTTTTTTAGTATTGTGTTGTCTGAAAGTGTATTTATTTATTTTCTGTCATGAAAAATCAAGTTACAGCAGTGTTTATTTAAGTCTGAAAATTTATGTTATTACCAGCCTTATAAATTTTCTGGGTGTGACATTAATCTAAGTTATCTTCAACATTTAAACTAGAGGCTGAAACTGAGTAAAAACTTACATGGTATCAAAGCCGAGTGGGGCAGAAAATTAATTTTTGCAGACATAAAAGTAATTTCCAGATTTCAGAGATTTTCTTTTGACGGTAACAACATTTTGTTGAAACTTGGTCTTTGAGAAATATGTCTTCAACTAGACTGAGAATGGAGGATAGGGTTGATGGGGTTGGGAATTTTGTCCCACAGAAAGCTAGGATGTTGCTTGTGTTGTAGGAAAATGCGTTGTGGGAGGACGTAGTCAGAAATACTACAGCTAATCCTATTGTTATTCCCACTTTCATCGATGCGGTAGCATTGGTTTCCTTCAACAAGAAAGATATTAAGGCCAGGAAGATTATCCTAGAGGCTGTTAAAGACCGTGTGATTCCACACATTTCAGGGAAGGATCATGCACATGAAATGTGGAGTGCTTTGACCAGCTTGTTTCAGAGCTCAAATGAGAATAAGAAGATGGTTTTGAGGGAGAAGATGAAAAAGTGTAAGATGGTCAAGGAGAGGTTGTTATGACTTATCTTACTAGGGTCTCTCAGTTGAGAGATGAGCTTGCAGCAGTTGGGGTGGTCGTTCTTAGTGCTGAGCTAGTGCGAACAACCTTGAATGGGATGTCACAACTTTGGGTTGTGTTTGTACAGGGCTTCGTGGCTAGGGAGAACTTACCTTCTTAGGACATGATTTGTGATGATTTTGTTCAGGAGGAGACTTAGAAGGGTTTTTTGAAGTGCAGTGCTTCTACTAGTAGGGCAGATGAGGAGGATGTGGCTTTGACAACAAAAGGGAATAAGAAGAATAAGAAGGGTCCTAAGAAGGGTGGGGCCAAGCAACAGTATGGGCAGAAGAAGGATTTGAGCACTGTAAAGTGCTTTGCATGTCAAAAGATGGGACACTATGCTGGGCAATGTTTGAAGAAGAAGAAGAAGAAGAAGAAGCAACATACAACAACTTCAGCAAAGGTCGATGACTTTGCAGCTAGATTTCAGAAAGAGTTTTCTCTGTGCACTGGGCATATTGATAGAGAGAGCATCTATTATCACCAGTGCGGATGTTGATAGAGAGAGAGAGTTTTCCTTGATGACATACCATTCCTACAGTGCATCTAATTCAAGCACTTGGTATATTGATAACGGAGCTTTGAGCCACATAATAGGTGCTCGTGAGATGTTCTCCGAGCTTTCATAGATAGAGACTGCTGTCGAGGTGGTGTTGTGAGATGACTCAACAGTCATAGTCAGAGCAGTTGGGCGTGGGACCATTACCTTTCAGAGGGAGTGCATGAATCCCATGGTGTTGAGAGATGTATTGTATGTACCTGGGATGAGAAAGAACTTGATTTCAGTTTCCATGATTGAGGATCGGGGTCTTGGGGTGTCCTTCTTGGATGGACATGTGTGTGTGTTTCCCAAGAGTGCTGGACCATCTGTTTCATTTGCCATTGGAGTTAATGTGGGAAATTGTACAAGCTCTTATTTTAGCCTCAACATGCTTTGGCACATAGCAACGACAGTGAGCTTTGGCATAGGAGAATGGCTCACTTCCATCATCCAACTTTGGAGGAGTTGAGACATATGGTTACATGTTTACCAGAGTTCAGCTCAGAGCATAGTGATGTTTGCAGGGGGTGTGCTTTGGGAAAGTACACCAAGACAGCTTTTCCTAGCAGTGATAGCAGGTCAACAGTGATTCTTGACTTGATACATTCAGATTTGTGTGGACCGATGTCATCTGTTTCCTTGAGAGGATATGAGTACTATGTGATATTCATTGATGATCATTCCAGGAAGACCTAGATCTACTTTCTAAAGAATATGAAATTTGAGAAGGTCTTGCAGAGGTTCGAAGAATTCAAAGCTCTTGTGGAAAACCAGTGAGGGAGGAAGATACAAGTTCTCAGATTGGATAACCGGGGGAAGATACGAGTTCCAAGGAGTTTGATGGATATTGTAGACATGAGGGTATTAGGAGGCAATTGACAGTTCCATACACTCCAGAGCAGAATGGAGTGGCAGAGAGGAATAACAGGTCTATTGTCGGATCAGCCAAAGCTATGTTACATGACCAGTCACTTCCTTTCTTTCTTTGGGGCAAGGCATGCAACACAACTATATATTTTCAGAACAAGAATCCCCATCGTGTCGTGGGGAACATGAGACCCAAGGAGTGTTTCATAGGCAAGAAGCATGAGGTCAGTTTGGTAGCATGAGGCAAGAAGCATCTTTGTGGGTTATGATGAGACTTTGAAGACCTTCTGTATTTACCTTCTTTCTCAGAGGAAAGTTGTTGTGAGGAGGGATGTGAAGTTTGAGGAGGAGCGAGCCTTCAAGAAGTCGAGAGAGTTGGAGCAGGGAGAGCAGCAGGGTCTTGCACCTCAGGAAGTTACACAGGTACCATTAGTACAACAAACAGGATCACAGGTTTCCGGAGTTACTGGACCATATAGTGCAGGCACAAATTTACCAGGTTCAGTGGTTCAACCAGCAGTGTCTTCGGAGACAGGTTTTGGATCCCAGATTATAGGTTCATCGTATAGAGGGCCAGGATCACAGAGTTCACCAGTTGTTGGTACACTAGCTTTTGGTTCACAGGTTACTGGGGTTTCTACCTCCGGTAGTTCTTCAGATGAGGACATACCAGTGTGGGAGCAACCTCCAAGGAAGAAGACACCTAAGTGGCTTTGAGACACCTTGAAGGAAGCTCAGGAGTTTGGGACACCCAGAGAGCCAATTAGGTTTATTCAGATTCCTGACAGATTGGGCATGCTTTTGATGGCTAGTTTACGTGATTCAGAGCCTTCTACTTTTGAGGAGGCCTCCCAGCATGATGTATGGGAGATAGTTCTGAGACCTGAGGGGAAGACAGTGATGACTTCTCGGTGGCTTTACAAGCTAAAGCATGTCGCAGATGGTAGTGTGGAGAAGTACAAGGCTAGGTTTGTAGTGCGGGGGTTTTCATAGATTGAGGTTGTGGATTATGATGAGAACTTTGCGCCAGTGGCTTGGTATACTTCTATTAGAGCTTTAATTTCCATTGCGACGGAAATGGGTTGGAAGATCCATCAGATGGATGTGAAGACCACATTTCTCAATGGAATCATACATGAGAAGATTTATGTTGAGTAGCCTCAGGGCTTTGAGATTCATGAGAGAGAGTCTCATGTTTGCAGGCTGAAGAAAGCCTTGTATGGGCTGAAGCAACTCCTAGAGCTTGGTACTCTAGGATCGATTCTTACTTGCAGTGGATGGGGTTTCAAAAGAGTGAAGCAGATCTTAATCTCTATTTCATCATGGTTGGAGTTGATCCGCTTATTCTTCGGTTATATGTTGATGACTTATTTATCACAGGGGGAGAGATACCCATTGCAGCTTGCAAGAAATATCTTGCTTCAGAGTATGAGATGACTGATATTGGGTTGATGCACTATTTTCTAGGATTGGAGGTTTGGCAGGAGCCTAGACATATTTTCCTGAGACAGGGAAAGTATGTTGTTGATATTCTGAGGAGATTTAGGATGGAGGATTGCAGGCCGATGTCGACACCGATGGTCACCAACTTGAAGAAGCTTCATGCTTCTAATGGAGAGTTGGTGGATCCTACTTTATACCGTCAACTCATTGGTTCATTGATGTATTTGGTCAACTCTCGGCCAGATTTGCATTTTGCGGTAAACACTCTAAGTCAAGTCATAGTTGACCCTAGGAGAGTGCACTGGATAGCTGCAAAACATGTTTTGCGATATCTAGCAGGGACAATGGATTATGGTCTGAACTATAGGAGGTCGAATGGGATCAGATTGATTAGCTTCACATATTCATATTGGGTAGAGAGTGTGGCAGACAAGAAGAGCACTTCCGGATGTTGTTTTAGTTTGGGCTCGACAGCCGTGTCGTGGTTCAGTCAAAAGGAGAAGTATGTTGCTTTGAGTTTTGCAGAAGATGAGTATATGGCAGCAAGTCAGGGCAGTTGCGAGGCATTGTGGCTTCGCAAGTTGCTGGTGAATTTATTTGATTAGGAGCTGAGGCCTACAACGATCTACTATGACAATTAGAGTTGCACCCAACTCTCTGAGAATCTAGTATTTCATGACTGGTCAAAGCATATTGAGATTATGTATCATTTCATTTGAGATTATGTTCAGAGAGGAGCAATGACTTTACAATACATTTCCACTGATGAGCTTGTTGCAGATATTCTAACAAAATCTTTGGGGAGGGGCAGGTTGCAGATATTATTCAGAGACAAGTTGGGAGTGGTGCAAAACACCTTCCTCGATAAGAGGGAGTGTTGATTTTTGTACCTAGGAAAGTGTTCCCTTATGTGACTTTAGCCTTATTCACTTAAAATGGGAAATTAAAGTGACCCTTACATTAAATGACTTGAGATGAACATTTAATATGAATTTAGAGAATAAAGTCACTTTTTGATAAATTTAAGTGGGTGAATGAATTTGATATTTATGAGATTTAAATGTGAGCATTTAATCTCATCCATCGATCTAATCTAATCTCCACCGTTGGATTATATCAACCCTAAGGTTCTCACCAAAAACGCAGAGGAAGGCCATTTCACTTTTGCAGGTTGAAGTGAGAAGAGAGAGATGAGAGAGAAAGTTTCCATTTTTTTAAGATAAATGAAAATTTGATGCATGCATTTCGAGGAAGACTTCAGCAAAACATGGCAAGGTTGTCGAGACAGGCGCAGGCTGGCACAAATTTCGAGACAGCAACATTAAAGGTTGACTGTCCATACAGGCCATACGATACAGTTATGTACAACACGATTTTCGAATAGTACATCACATTTTTTTATGAGGGTCTGTACAACACAGAAACCGAGGAGGTTTTTCTAGGTACGAAAATCGAGACACCAACAGGCACAGAAAATGAGGAATTTATTGCAGGTCGTACAGGATGTACAACAGTTGTCGTACAATCCGTAATGTGGCATGTTTTTCGAGGTTGCCTTCAACATTATTTCAGAGTTGGATTTTGCACTGTTCGGCACGAAAAACAAGACATAAATTTTCTCTTCCGGGTTGAGATAAGTTGGTCTGAAAATTTCTAAGTTTTGGTGTCAATTTTCTAGAAAAATAAAATCTTTCAATCTCCAAACATGTTTTACACTTGTGGGTTTTTCCTGGGCAAGTTGCCAAAAATTTCCGAGTATTGTGTGTTGTGTGAAAGTTTATTTCTTTTCTGTCATGAAAAATCAAGCTACGGTAATGTTTATTTAATTCTGAAAATTTATGTTATTTCCAGCGTTATAAATTTTCTAAGTTCGGCATTAAATTGAGTTATTTTCAACATTTAAACCAGAGGCTGAAACTGAGTAGAAACTTACATTGGAAACATGTAGAAATGTAGGAAATAAAGTGAAATTGTTATAAAGAAAACAAGAAAATATTCTTCATGGTGGTTCATAAAATAAATGGGAAGCTATTTAATTTATCTTATGTTTATGAATTAGTTTTAACATTGCACATGAACCAAGTTACATACAAAATGTTTATGATTTTAAAGTGGTGACAATTTCAATGTACCAAGTAGCGTCAATTAATAAATAAATTTCAATTTGAAAAATACATTGGATAGACATCATGATGAAAACCTTCACATGAAAATATGAACGCAAAATAAGAACGACATATATGTCTTATTTTCGACATCAATCTATCGACAATCCGACAAGCCTCGACTTTTATAAACGTCGGTTGATTTTCGTCGGATTTTCGACAAAAACATGGTCTCGTCACATATCCGACCATCTCATGTCGGATATTCGACCACAAATTTATTAATATACACGTCGGATATGTGACACATACATGTTGGATATTCTACCACAAACCTATCGGATATTCGACCCCCAATACTTTATAGAAGGAATGATATCCAATGACAGACCCGTAAGATAACCGACCCCAAATACTTTACAGATGGTCGGATACCTGATGTCGTTTGTTGTCGGTGGTATGGCTTGAACGTCGGAAAAGTGGGGAAGGACGTCGAATATCTGATGACATAAAAAGAGAAAAATTGATGACAGTTGTCGTTGGTGGTATGGCATACTCAACAGATATCGTGGGATGGTTCGTCGGATATCCGACCACAATCGGTAATTTAACAAAAAAAATACTAGTTCTATGGTGTGATTCTATATGTTAGATAAGTTTGTGTGTTCACTATACTACCCCGCATATTAGCACTGGTGCTAAATTTTGGAAATCTCCACATAGGCAGTTGCGTCGTTTGGCCCACAAAGGTCTAGCTCACTGAAACTGAAAGATGTGTAAGCGAAAACTTTCCATATCATGCGATTTGAAGTTGCTTGGGAAGATTATCCTTAACCTAGATGTTGAATGGAGCTATTTCGCAGTACGATGTGAGCAAACATCAAGAAATCCTGGAGTCATAACCTTGTATTCGGGATCGAATAATGAAGATCTGCTCATAATCCTCCAAGGGAGAAGATGAGCGACGTGGATCCAGGACGAAGAGAATCCACGGCCGATAGAAGCGTGCATGATCCAACGTCGGATGAACGGGTGATACCGATTAACGACAGAAGGGGATTTCGCTTAGTTAGCCTACGCGAGAAAATAACATATGTCGAAACCGTGAAATTTTGTAGGGTCCACCTATCGCAACAGTCAGGATTCCGGGCGGGCTAGATCTGTACTGGAGATGCATTTCGCGGCGGAAAGGTGCATGTAAGGTAAGACGATGAGGCGATGCAAAGTCCGGTAGGGCCTACACCCTCAGACGCCGGAGATCTGATGGAGGTTAGATCGATGTTCCAAGGTAGTTTCACAATTGAAACATGCACAATGGTTAACAAGATGAGGGACTGTGAAATTGAGAAGGGGCCCCACAGTTGAACGGTCAAGGTCACTCGCAGAGGAGATCTGCAGTCGTAGTCTATTTCACAGCTCAAAGATGATATGGGAGATAAGAGGGAAAGGGGCTGTGAAATGGAGATCAAACCAGGCGATATCGACGACGTAGATTACAGCTTGGGGTGATCAGTGGTTAGGAGGGGTTGCAGCCCTGGACGACGCAGATCACATCCTGGAATCCTGAGATCGGCTACCTGATACGCATGATGATGATAACCACCAAAATGATTAGGCAACAGAAGATAAGTTTGGTATTTACACGCCATACAGTAAGTAACTAGGGTGTACTGATATTGTCATGACGGGAGATCGACGAAGTGAAAAGTGTCGAGTCTGCACACCATAAGATAACTTGAGGTTGATTACGAGTGAGGTTGAAGGTCATTTCTGTGAATGATACCATGAGGTCACAACGGAAAGGGGTGGCGTAGCTAGTGTCTCCACCTAAGGAATCAGATCAAGAGCCCACGTGACCATTCATGTTGTCGTCATGTCATTCGATGATGGCGTGTGGGAAGAGTTGACGAACTCTCAACTGAAACTCCATTTCCCAGCTCGTTATAATGCCACAATCCGAGTTGTTTGGAGAGACAGATTGAGTAGATACTAGTGAAGAACAAGGATGACTAATAGTTGTTCTGCTAGGAATATTAGGGGTCCTGATACGGGACCTGCAATGGCTACTATACCCGAGAATCCTGTTGTTCGATATGTTTTGTTGACTGCTGGGCACTGTGTAGGATTTAAATCGTTTCTGGGCTTTCATGCTGCAATAGCTCCAGCCATCAGGGTAAAGATGTTCATTACATTATGAAGATCTTTTGACGCTGATAAGGGAAGTATAAAGATGCTCATTACATCAAAAAGATTTTATGATGCTGGTGAAGACAATGTTGTCTTAGCAAAACACGACACCACTGTGAAAGTAGTTCCTAGAGTTCTTAGTCCTAAGAGCGTCCCGTCAAAACCTCTAGACGAGGCTGTGGACTCCATTACCATGATACATAGTATCCATTGCTATGGATGGTCAGTTTGAACGGATGTTCGGACTCGGGAAGAAAGGATCATAGGTCTTTATCATCATTGTCGTTGAATCATATTGCCAACTACATCGAGGGTGATGACGAGTCCAAGGAGGTGTTGTGCTGGCATATCCTATAGGAAGGATCTGGTCTCGGTAGAAGAAGTAGACAAGAATCACAAGCCCATAAAGGGTTTAGTTATGTCTAAAAATACGGCTGTCTTCTTCGAGTCTACGCAAATAACAGTGTTACTAAGAGACATAGGTACCGAATAGAAAGCCAAACACAGAAGGAGCATAAACCTTCCTGCTAGTTGTGAACACAGGCAGAACATGAGCATCAAGCACATAATGAGCATAAAGGTTAGAAGCAGAAGGAGAAATGAGCCGAGATGAGTCAGCAAAAAGTTGTTAAAGGTGCTCCGAACCATCCTTGTCACGCTACACGAGCTTGCATCCCAGACGTCGCGTTGCTATTTTGATCCAACATAGATGTTACAACGTATTTCCCTTTGTAGGTGTCAATCATGTCGAGTCTGCCATCCCAGGAAGTTTGTTAGGATTCGTTATGATGATTCGGGATTTGATCCCCAAATTTTGTAACAGATTTAGGGCTCTGTTTCGAGGTTAGTCTCGGGAGCCCTTGCATTATAAATATAGCCTCCTCAGAGGAGGATATGGGTTGATTGAATTTCATATTTTTGAGGCCTTTGCGTCGAAATTGTAGCTTTGTAAACATTTTTTGGGAGTAGTAATGAAAATGTTCCTCTGCAGTTATGAGATTCATCATGGTGTCTGTATTTAGTTTGTGTTCTATGTTTATATCATTTTCCATATGTGTTGATTTCTGCTGAATGCTTTCTAGTTGTATGAGAAGAATTTTTTTCATTAAGCGCTCTTTTTGTCAGATGTAACATTTGTTATGTGTTTGCAATGGTTGTTATGGAATTCATCCTAGTTAGATGCTCCATTTTTGTCATTTCCCTTATCATGTTATTTTGCTAAAGGGGTTGCAAGGGATTCGTCCATTGATAGGTGCCCCTTGTTGCGCTGGGCTTTCCTCTTTTCCACTGCCATCCCTTAAAGATATTTGGTTGAATGCAACACTCACTTTGCCTCATAATACAAAGATAAAATCATCATTCATCATCTGTTGTAATGGTTCAGACTGTGACTCCATCGTCCAATGGTTTTCAATATCTTCTTGTCTTGCAATCTTTTGATTCATAAACAACTCTGTTACCATCAGAAATCTTCCTTCTTCACGCTTGTTTAAAGCCAAATGTATATGTGAAAGACCCTATGACAAGAGAGAGCCCTCTCTGATTGTATTGGCTAGAATACAGTGTAAAGGTTGGTTTGAAATGGTTACCCCTATGACTTCCTACCTCAACCATAGGAAAATTACAGGGTGCTAACATCTTGGCGCCGCTGGCGGGGATATAATCACTATTATTTCCTTGGGAGAACGATATTGTTTAGATCCACGAACCGGTTGATCAGCCGGTCCTAGACACATATTGGTTGTATATGCTCTAGAGACTCCACTTTAAAGCCTTTGAAGCTGACTCCACTGGGAACACCGACCACCCAGAAGCTGCCAAGATTTCCAGAGGTTCCATAGCGACTCTATTGGGGAAAATGAGCCCAATATAGCAAGACCTGGAGGGGCATGGTGAAAAATGAGGTACTCTGTTGTTTTTCTCCAGTATATCTTGTCCTTCCTAGTAAATCTCTTCCTATCCTTCCATGGATTGGTCAAAGCAACTTTCCAATGTTTATCACACTCAGGAAAAGACCAAAGGTCTACCCATGTATATCCTTCATTGAGAACTGAAAATACCCCTTTGCCCTGTACATATGATTTGGACCCAGACCCTTCATCCGAGTTCCATAAGAAAAATCATCATCCATGTGAGACTCGTGATGCTACAACTGACCCTGCATCTTTTTCTGAGTCCCCAAATAGGGGTCTCCAACCCTCGTCTGTTGCTATGGACTTATCATCCCCCACTTCAGAGCTTAAACAACCTTCATCATTCAGTTCTACAGTCACTCTTGGAGGCTCTGCTATAACGCTAGCAAAGGATAAATGGTTTGCCCCTCTACTCCTCCCTGCAGTGCTGCATAAACTCCCCCACGGGTACACCCAAAGACTCAAGCGATTCACTGGGGAAAGGGGTTATCCAATTGAAGAACACTTAGTGTGGTTTGTGGGACTGAACTAGAAGAGGTGGACCATGAGGATGTTAAATTCAGAATGCTCGCTCAAAGCCTTGCTTGTGGGCGGGGGGGCGGGCAAGAAAATGGTTCACCAATCTTCCTGACAACTCCATTTCGAGCTATCAAGATTTTGAGGAGGTTTTCAAGAACCAATGGGGAGAAAGGAAAGAACCCAGGAAGTGCTTGTTCCAATTTCATTCCATAAGGAGAGAGGAGAGTGAATCTGTCTAGGAGTTTTTTGACAGATTTAGAAAGGTTTATAATGCTATACCTACCCAGTTCAAGCCTCCTCCTGGTGCTACTCAACTCTAGTATGTTGAATCTTTTGATAGCAAGTTTTCTTTATGGCTGAGCGAAAGAGGATCAGCCTCCCTAACAGACATGATAAATGATGCCATAGAGGTAGAGATAAATCTAACTGCTGCTAGAGAAAAGGGGAGAGAAGAAGAAGAAAGAGGAAAGAATGAAGATCTTGCCCAGCTTTATCCCTCTAACACACCAAAGGCCAGGATGAATACGATGATGGAAACCATGGAGAGGTGGATGGAGAGACTCATTGTGGACCACAACCCACCTCCCATAAGAAAGCAACACTTCAGAGGACCCCCGTGTGTTGAGAAAGCTAAAACTGCACCTGAAGAGTTGCTATAACATACAATGCCTTCTCTACTAGTGGAAGAGGGGGGAGGGGGCGGCGGGGGGACAGTAAAGTCTCCTTTGCCTCCCTATCCTACTTCTCATGAAGAATACAATCAACGAGAGGAAAGGGACTGTTTTCCATTATGCTTTGCCTCGTTTGATTTTCTGAAGCAAGATTAAGAGTTTCTCGTCAAATGTAGAAAATGGAGGTGAGAAATGATGTCATGGCCTTTTTGGAATGGATGATGAAGGGGGTGAACGAGTAGAATCTGATATGCATTCCAGTCTTTCTCTCTATGAGCACACATATGAGCAACCTAGGGCCATACAGGAGGAATATTATAATTCGTTTAACGAAGAAGGCAGCTGGCTTGTTGCAAGTCCTGTCTGTGGGGGTTTTGAAGAAGTTTTCAGTCCTCAATTGTATGATAAATATGAGGATGACTACTTGGAGGAAGAGGGTCCTATGTGGGATG
>LPNX010940995.1:69003-85135 GCA_001517045.1 Pseudotsuga menziesii
TCTCTTCTTTTTCTTCCTGCACAGAACATTTATATCAAGAAGAGCTTAATTCAGTTGATTTTATTGAAAATACTCCTTGTGAAATGCATGAGGGAAAGCAGGTTTTGGGTTTTGGGAATCAGAGTGAAGCAACTGATGTCTCATGTACATGTGGTCATGAGTTTCCCTCGCATGGTTATTTTGAAGAACGGCTTGACAGTATGCAGGGGAAGTTATAGTCGAAGTAGCAATCTTGGAGCCAGTCAATGCAAGGAAAATTTGAAGACAATCATGGATTCTATGATTGAGTGGCCGAGTATATGGAGCAACCTTGTCATGGCAGACACATCAGAATTTTATGAAGGTTGTCATGACCTAGTGGCTGGGTATGTGGAGAAGCTTGGAAATGAGAGTGGTGGGTTAGCTATGTCCAGTAAATATCATACTTTCAGCCATAGCCTCTTATCATTCAGCTTGCCATTGTTATTTTTTATCAAACGTGAAGAGAGAATTCACATATGGAATCACCTGCTTGATTGGCTTCACTGTTAGAAGTAACTTGACTGGGAATTGATGCTCGGTAGGTAGGGTAGGTAGATATGAATAAGCTCGACATGATGAGCATTTCCTTAAGAAAATGGTTCACCAATCTTCTTGACAACTCCATTTCGAGCTATCAAGATTTTGAGGAGGTTTTCAAGAACCAATGGGGAGAAAGGAAAGAACCCAGGAAGTGCTTGTTCCAATTTCATTCCATAAGGAGAGAGGAGAGTGAATCTGTCTAGGAGTTTTTTGACAGATTTAGAAAGGTTTATAATGCTATACCTACCCAGTTCAAGCCTCCTCTTGGTGTTGCTCAACTCTAGTATGTTGAATCTTTTGATAGCGAATTTTCTTTATGGCTGAGCGAAAGAGGATCAGCCTCCCTAACAGACATGATAAATGATGCCATAGAGGTAGAGATAAATCTAATTGCTGCTAGAAAAAAGGGGAGAGAAGAAGAAGAAAGAGGAAAGAATGAAGATCTCACCCAGCTTTATCCCTCTAACACACCAAAGGCCAAGATGAATATGATGATGGAAACCATGGAGAGGTGGATGGAGAGACTCATTGTGGACCACAACCCACCTCCCATAAGAAAGCAACACTTCAGAGGACCCCCGTGTGTTGAGAAAGCTAAAACTGCACCTGAAGAGCTGCTAGAACATACAGTACCTTCTCTACTAGTGGAAGAGGGGGGAGGGGGCGGGGGAGACAGTAAAGTCTCCTTTGCCTCCCTATCCTACTTCTCACGAAGAATACAATCAACGAGAGGAAGGGGACTGTTTTCCATTATGCTTTGCCTCGTTTGATTATCCCAGAAGCAAGATTAAGAGTTTCTAGTCAAATGCAGAAAATGGAGGTGAGAAATGATGTCATGGCCTTTTTGGAATGGATGATGAAGGGGGTGAACGAGTAGAATCTGATATGCATTCCAGTCTTTCTCTCTATGAGCACACATATGAGCAACCTAGGGCCATACAGGAGGAATATTATAATTCGTTTAACGAAGAAGGCAGCTGGCCTGTTGCAAGTCCTGTCTGTGGGGGTTTTGAAGAAGTTTTCAGTCCTCAATTGTATGATAAATATGAGGATGACTACTTGGAGGAAGAGGGTCCTATGTGGGATGTCTCTTCTTTTTCTTCCTGCACAGAACATTTATATCAAGAAGAGCTTAATTCAGTTGATTTTATTGAAAATACTCCTTGTGAAATGCATGAGGGAAAGCAGGTTTTGGGTTTTGGGAATCAGAGTGAAGCAACTGATGTCTCATGTACATGTGGTCATGAGTTTCCCTTGCATGGTTATTTTGAAGAACGGCTTGACAGTATGCAGGGGAAGTTACAGTCGAAGTAGCAATCTTGGAGCCAGTCAATGCGAGGAAAATTTGAAGACAATCATGGATTATATGATCCAATGGCTGAGTATATGGAGCAACCTTGTCATGGCAGACACATCAGAATTTTATGAAGGTTGTCATGACCCAGTGGCTGGGTATGTGGAGAAGCTTGGAAATGAGAGTGGTGGGTTAGCTATGTCCAGTAAATATCATACTTTCAGCCATAGCCTCTTATCATTCAACTTGCCATTGTTATTTTTTATCAAACGTGAAGAGAGAATTCACATATGGAATCACCTGCTTGATTGGCTTCATTGTTAGAAGTAACTTGACTGGGAATTGATGCTCGGTAGGTAGGGTAGGTAGATATGAATAAGCTCGACATGATGAGCATTTCCTTAAGAAAATTATTTCAGTTTATTTTTCAATATCTGTTCATTTTTTGTTTTAGAGCACGCCGAGGGAGGGCTTGCAGTGATGATTAGGGTCAGGCCAATGGATCAGGCATGTAGTCTACATGGTTCTTTGCTACCTCACAAGGAGGATAACATCCCCGAGTTGGAGTCGATGTTAGCACTGGTGTTAAATTTTGGAAATCTCTACATAGGCAGTTGCGTTGTTTGCCCCGCAAAGGTCTACCTCAGTGAAATTGAAATAGGTGTAAGCGAAAACTTTCCATATCTTGCGATTTGGAGGTGCTTGGGAAGCTTATCCTTAGCCTAGATGTCAAATGGAGTTATTTCGTAGTATGATGTGAGCAAACATCAAGAAATCAAGGAGTCATAACCTTGTATTCGAGATTGAATAATGAAGATTCACTCATAATCCTCCAATGGCGAAGATGAGGGACACAGATCCAAGACGAAGATAATCCACGGTTAACAGAAGTGTGCACGATCCACCGTCGGATGAACGGGTGATATAGATCAACGATAGAAGAGGATTTCGCTCAGTCATCCTGTGCAGAAAAATAACATATGTCGAAACCAAAAAATTTTGTAGGGTCCAACTATCGCAATGGTCAAGATTCCGAGCGGGCTAGATCTGCGGTGGAGATGCATTTCGTGGTGGAAAGCATTAGAGAGAATTTGAGGTAAAAAATGGGCCTCCTAAGAGGTGTACTACAAAAATATAAGATATATTAAAATATTATGAGTTAGGGGTTTTATGGGGTAGGTATATATGACAACTCACCTCCTACACTACTTTTTATGCACAATATAAATAACCATGGTTGAGTTACTTTTCTAAATTGACTATAAATAAAATTAATAAAATAACTCTACAATGATGTGACTAAGATTCATTGTAAATTCCCAAAAAATTATTGTCCTTTAGCATTTATTTGTCTTGAACTTGTAAATGAAATTAAACTAAAAAATTATTATTAAGTGTTATTTTTTTAATTTATGTTGACTTTTTATATTTAGTACATTCCTTATCAATTTAATTTTAATGTGATTTAATTGAAATTTATCTACACGTAAAATTTTAATAATATTATTATAATATTTATTTCATTATTATAATAAATTAACATCAAAACCATAATTTTTTTATATATATTCATTTTATTGTAAATGAATGTTATAGTTAAATCTCTTATAAAAAATAATATAAGACTTAATTTATTCTTAAATAAATTATTAAAAAAATATTTATACATTATGAAAAAATGTCATATTAGTATATAAGATTTTAATGTATATTTTTTAGCAATAAAAAAGTTACGAGTAAATAATATATCCTATTAAATGAATAAGTCAACATTGGTGTATAATTTTTTTTAGTTTATTAGTTGATTTTAATGTATATTAATTTTTAGTAATAAAAAAGTTGTGAATAAATAATATATCATATTAACTTAATAAGTGAATGGTGGTGCATAATTTTTTAATTTATTAGTTGAAGCATAAATTATTCTAATATTTTTTTATAAACAAAAATAAATTATTAAAAAAATTATTTATACATTTTGAAAATATTTTTATAATATAAATACTTATTTAAGAAAAATATTTCCACTCCTTAACTAAAAAAATTATAAATACAAAATATATATGTAAAAAAATCAATGTTACTAATTTGTTAAAAAAATGCGTCATAATACAATTTTACTCATTATGTTATAATTTCAAATTAAATATAAATGGCTTAATTAATTTTATTAATTTTTTAATCATTAAAATTTTAAAATATTTTTATTATTAAAATTAACATGATAACATTTATTATAATTATTATCATAATGCCATTATTATTAATTACTATTTAACAAGTTATAACAACATAATTTGCATATTATTCTATAAAAATAACTATTGGAAAATTATAATAATTTCTTTTATAAATTTTTTTTATAATAAAGTTCTAATTATATAAACATTTATCATATCAACATGTTGTTTTATACATTCAAACCTGATATAAATGAATGTGTATGATTATATATATATAATTAACATACATCTTTCATATTAATATTATTCATGAATTTAATTTATATGCATAACTAACATATTTTTTTCATATAAATATTATTTATGAATTTAATTTATTTTAAAAGTACAAGATTATATATATTAGTTTGACATTATGATATTAAATAAAATTGAATGAAGATATAATTTAAAATTAAAAAACATGAAAATGACTATATTATTTTATTAAAAAAAATGTGAAAAGACATTTTTAGGAATTATGAATACTAAATGACAATAATATTATTTTGTGAGAAAGTGAATTGTGAGTACTTTACTTGAAAATAACAATAATATTATTTTATGAGAAAGTGTGAAATGACTTTTACTATGAGTACTATACTTTATGACTTAAAAGTACTTGTACCACTACCTTGGTTAACTATGGGTTTTCATCCACCATAGAAAATGTGACAAATAAGCATTCTTAACTCATGCAATGCCACCTCAACCATGGGGGATGATGTCATATACTAGAATGTAATTGGTTGATTTTTATAGTACATTTTGGTCCTTTTGAGGCCCATTTTTGACCTCAAATTCTCTCTAATGGGTGCACGTAAGGTAAGACGACGAGGGACTGCGAATTTGAGAAGGGGCCCCACAGTTGAACGGTCAAGGTCGCTCGCAGAGGAGATCTATGGTCGCAGTCTATTTCGTAGCTTAAAGATGCCATGGGAGATAAGAGGGAAATGGGTTGTAAAATGGAGATCAAACCAAGTGATATCGACGACGTATATTACACCTTGGGGTGATCGGTGGTCATGAGGGGTCGCAGCCCTGGACGACGCAGATCGTATCTTGGAATCTCGAGATCGGCTGCCTGATACGTGTGATGATGATAACCGCCATTTGATTAGGTAGTAGAAGGTATGTATGGTCTTTACATGCCATACAGTAAGTAACCAGGGTGTACTGATATCGTCATGAGGGGAGATCGACGAAGTGACAAGTGTCAAGTCCGCACACCATAATATAACCTGAGGATGATTACAAGTGAGGTTGAAGGTCACTTTCGCCAATGATATCATGAGGTCACAACAGAAAGGGGCGACGTATCTGGCGTCTCCACCTAAGGAATCAGATCAAGATCCCACATGACCGTTCGTGTTTTCGTCATGTCATTCAATGATGGCGTGTGGGAAGAGTTGACAGACTCTCAGTTGAACTCCATTGCCCAACTCGTTATAATGCCACAATCCGGGTTGTTTGGAGAGACAGATTGAGTAAATACTGGTGAAGAACAAGGATGACTAATGGTTGTTCTACTAGGAATCCTAGGGGTCCCGATACAGGACCTGCAATGGCTGCTTTACCCGAGAAGCTTGTTGTTCGATATGTTTTGCTGACCGTTGAGCGCTGTGTGGGATTTAAATCGTTTATGGGCTTTCATGCTACAGTAGCTCCTGCCATCGGGGTAGAGATGTTCATTACATTAGGAATATCTTTTGATGTCGATAAGGGCAGTATAAAGATGTTCATTACGTTAGAAATATTTTCTAATGCTGGTGAAGACAATGTTGTCCTGGAAAAATGCGACACCACTGCGGAAGCAGTTCCTAGAGTTCCCGGTCCTAAGAGCGTCCCGTCGAAACATTTAGATGAGGTTGTGGACTCCATTACCATGATACATAATATCCATTGCTAGGGATGATCGGTCTGAACGAATGTTCAGACTCGGGAAGAAAGCATCAGAGTTCTTTTTCATCATTGTCGTTGACTCATATTGACAACTACATCGAGGGTGATGACGATTCCAAGGAGGTGTTGCGCTGGCATATCCTGTAGGAAGGATATGGTCCCGATAGAAGAAGCAAAAAATAATGGAAATCCCATCAAGGATTTAGTACTGTCGAAAAATAGGGATTTCTTCGCCAGGTCTAAGCAAATAACAGTGTTACCAGGAGACACAGATACCAGACAGAAAGCCAAACACAAAAGGAGCATAAACCTTCATGCCAACTGTGAACACAGACAGAACATGAGCATCAAACACAGAATGAGCATAAAGATCAGAAGAAGGAGAAACGAGTCAAGTTGAGTCAGCAGAAAGATGTTAAAGGTGCTCCAAACCATCCTTGTCACGCCACGCGAGCTTGCATCCTAGACGTCATGTTGCTATTTTGTTCGAGCATAGTTGTCACAACGTATTTCCCTTTGTAGGTGTCAACCATGGCGAGTCTTCCATCCCAGGAAGTTTGTTAGGATTCGTTATGATGATTCGGGATTTGATCCCCAAATTTTGTAACAGATTTAGGGTTTTGTTTCGAGGTTAGTCTCGGGAGCCCTTGCGTTATAAATATAGCCTGCTCAGAGGAGGATAGGGGTTGATTGACTTTCATATTTTCGAGGCCTCTACGCTGGAATTGTAGCTTTGCAAACATTTTTGGGAGTAGTAATGAAAATGTTCCTATGTGGTTATGAGATTCATCACGGTGTCTGTATTTAGTTTGTGTTCTTTGTTTATACCATTTTCCAGATGTGTTGATTTCTACTGAATGCTTTCTAGTTGTACGAGAAGAATTCGTTTCATTAAGTGCTCTTTTCATCAGATGTAGCATTTGTTATGTGTCTTCAATGGTTTTTATGGAATTCATCCTAGTTAGATGCTCCATTTCTGTTGTTTCCCTTATCATGTTATTCTTCTAAAGGGATTGCAAAGGATTCATCCATTGATAGGTGCCCCTTGCTGCCCTGGGCTCTCTTCTTTTCCCTTGCCATTACTTAAATATATTTGGTTGAATGCAGCACTCACTTTGCCTCATAATACAAAGAGAAAATCATCATTCACCATCTGCTGTAATGCCCTTGAATGGTTTAGACTGTGACTCCATCACCCAATGGTTTTCAATATCTCTTTGTTTTTCAATCTTTTGATTCATAAACAACTCTGATACCAGCAGAAATATAGCCTTATGCACGCTTGTTTAAAGCCATTTGTATATGTGAAAGACCATGTGACAAGAGAGAGCCCTCTCTGACTATATTGGCTATAATACAGTCTAAAGGTTGGTTTTAAATGGTTACCCTTGTGACTTCCTACCACAACCATAGGAAAATTAAAGGGTGCTAACACCACACATGGTAATACATTATCTTCTCTATGCCATTAAACATGTGTATCATGAATCTAGTCAATATCCACTTATAGATTTCCTTTCTAGAATTATATAGCTTCTTGAGCAATAATTTATGGATTGATGACTAATTTTGCTGCAAAAGTATACATGGATCAAGTTACAAATACATGTTCAAAGAAGTAAATTTTATGCCATTATACCCTTTGGCCACTAGAAGGGATGAATGCAACGAGCATTTTTCCCATGCGAATGCAGTGTGTCAAATGCAAATCACCTGTGTTCCTCATTTTACCAGTATGTGATTTTCTTACAAACATAACTGCTTTTTCACTAGCAATAACAAAAATAAAATAGTAAGAAAAGCCTCCACCATACATGTGAAAAGTAATACAAGGTATTTGTAACTGAAATAAGGGTGTTATCTCAACATATTATTACCTTGACCTCATTGAAAATTATATGCCTATGACGTCAACTCCATCCAATTCAATAGAGTTTCCCAGTGAGAGTGACTAAGTAGTTTTCACAGAATTTAAACAAATTAGTAAGGAGAACTAGCATATAAGCTATTCTTTCAATTTTTTGCTTATGAAACTGTAAATTTATTCAAAACACCAAAAAGCACTCATTCATCATTGTATTTAATATTATCATATTACACCTATTATGTGAATAGTAGCATATTACACTTAGTCCTAGATTGTTATCTTGGTGAGATGTCATCGCTTGTTCCTCATGAAGATGATAGTATAGAAACTGTATATGTTGGAGCGGTATATTCAAGCGTTATTGAATATGATCTCCAGGACAAATTCTATGCATATGGATAACTTTAGTTCATCATACTTTCTTGAAAGTGAATGCGCATTTTTTACATAAACCAAGGAAGGGGGCGAAAAAGCAACAAAGAATTGGTACAACAAGCTAGTTATAAAATGCTTGAGATTAAAGTTGTTGTGGGGAAAACCATGGCCTCTTAAAAGAGAAGTTGAGAATCAAGTATATGAAGCTGCAAAAGTTATTAGTGGTATGCTTCCAACTGTGTTTCAAAACATATATTATCCCCTAAGATGTATCGAGGTTAAATTTGGACTATTCCAAGGCATGACAAGTCTTAATTATTAACTATTTAGAGCTTAATATTTCTTGTATGATGATATTGATGGTTAATCTATCAAAGTTACAGATATGGGGATGATGGATAAACTATAAGGTAGGGATTTCACTCTAGACGAATTTCAAGGTGCATATTAACCAATTAATTGTAGATGAGGGTGAATTGAGAAAGTGGAAACACAAAAGAAGTGTTTTAGGTTCCATTTATACAATTCTTAAAAAATTAGCGTGGAAGAAAGTGCACTAAGATTATAAAGAATTTAGTAGTTTAACATTATCCAAATCATTCCTAATTATTGAAGAAAAATGGAAGCTTGGACAGTCATCTATTTGGATAGCAGCAATAACCATAAATAAGTATTTAACAAATGAACATCAATGGTAGGACAAAGGTCATAAATTAAATATCTATCCCAATCATGATACTTAACATATATTCATATCAATGTTGCAAACATGATGCAAAGATTGATGTTCAGATATTTTGATATCTCAAGAAAATTTACATGAATAGAGAACATGTGTGAAATTAATATTACAAAGAAAAAATTACAAGGATAATATAGAGTTAATACACATCCAAAACTTTATCTAAAAAGTTGAATACTTATATACATATGTCAGATCCTCAAAATTGACTTAACAAACCCTCTTAAAAACATGCCATCCTCTATTTCTTCTATGTGTTTTCACTATATAGTAGGGAGACCTCATTACTAGCTTTCTCTTCGTTCTAACTGCTTATCACTTGTCCTCTCTCTTATGACCCTTTTACATTTTGCTAATGGCATTCACCTTTAATTGCTCCACATTAATTTGGCTTCATTTTGGTTGAGTCAATCCATTTTTAACGGACCTCAACTTAGGTTTATGTCCAGTTGATTTCCCAAGCTATCTTCCCTCTTGGATTCTATATTGCTTGTCCAACTGATTGCCTTGCCGAAGTTGGTTGTACTTGATGGAGTATGGAAATTTTATGATTCTTAGAATTTTAATGCCATTCATCACCAATGGGATATTTTTGGGTTCTCGTAGAGTCTAACACCAAATATAAATTTGTAAAATTTTCATAAGAAATATGTGGTAGATTCTTAATAATATGTTTTAGACTAGTCCACATTTCAAACTCCCTAGTCAACTGATCACCGATTACAACACCCTTTAAATGACCATCTAAATGCTCAAATTTTATTTATTCAATCTTATTTTGATTTAGCATTTTTGGTTGGGATGCCTTATTGTACAGGTCTCCATTCCATCCCACAAGTGTGGAGAACCCTTTGGAAATTGCATCTTTAAATAACCTTTTAAAAAATGCAATTTCTGATACCAAATTGTTTATCCTATTTTGAGCCCTATTCATTAGATCCAATTTTCTTATCAATTGGATATAATGGTTGAATTGATATGTCCAATTGGTGACACCAAAGTCTACTAATTTTCCTTTGGTCATGTTGTTTAAGAACATAGCCACATCACTTGATATCTATGTCTTGGATTCAAGCACATCCTTTGTCCTTTATTTTAGCAATAACAATGGTGGCAAGTTCAAACTCATTCTAAATTATTTCAAAATCATCCAAGTTCTAGAAAACCTCTTCTTTATTTTTCTCCCATAGTACCTTATTGGTTCCTTTTAGGAGGAACTTTCCCTAACAAATATTGATCTAATTTATGAACCTTATCTTTCATCTTATCTCTATAAAAATCCAAATGACGAATTAGCTTCTCTTTCTCCTTTATATCAATTTCTATCTAAGTAATTGTATTGTATTTATCCCTTGGTTATTCATGTGGACCATATTTCTCCATATTTTTAGTTGCTTGGTCTAATGGAGCCTCCTCTATATGATCTATGGACTGAGGGATTTTCTTGAGTTCATGTGGATGTTAATTAAGAAATTGTTTGAGCACATATGAATGTCTTTTCTAAGTTCATTACATCATTTGTATCTCGAAGATGCATTTGTCTTGAATCTTTGTACTTGTATTTATGCAAGCAAGGAAGGAACCAGGGTTTTGGAGACAAAAATTTGAGGATACTTAAAGTGTTAATGTTTGAGTCCTTTTGTGAAATGGAGGTAGATCTCAGGGAATGTGAAAAAGAAACCCTAGAGGATACTTGGAGCTCTTTTCTTAGAGATATTTTGTGAGGCATGCTTAGTGAAATAACAAAATTGGACTTGATGGTGTTGGTGCTAGCTTGGTGTGGAGCCTTTGGTGTGGCTAGAGAGCATGGTGGGTAGTCAAACATGCAGACCACCAAGGACTTTTCCAAGATGACAGGAGCTCTAACACTATGATGAATATACAAGAACATTCTGACAATTGTGGGGCAAGAGATAAGATGTGCAGAGATATGTAGGATCCACTATGTCTTGCAAATGAAAATGGATCTTGAACATAAATAGGTTTATATGGAACTTTATTTCAATGACTTATATCTGACAATATCACTATGTAAGAATTGTTTGCTTATGTATATATTGTTGGTGCTTACTTTCATTTGATTTTACCTTTTTCTCAAACTGTCATAAGTAAGTGAGCAATGGATAGTTCCTTACCTTGTTAGAGGCTTGGAAACTAGTCTGAAAAAAGAAAAATAGTATGTGTTATAATTTAAAAATTATAGATAATACCATCACTAGTATGAATTGTCCTAATATCCATAGCACTTTTAATGAAATTTTCCAAAGACAATGATTATAGAAAAATATGGACAACTAGTACAATATGTCATACTTATAAAGCAAGGGATGTCGGTTTCAGAAGTTGTACAACATCGTGTTGATCATTAAGTTTTGTAAGATGTATAGTGACCCAGTCAAACATGTCTCTATGACCATTTGTGCCAAGCTTGACACCTCCCAAGGATGAAGTTATATATGGGACCTGCTACACACCATGTCAAATATATATTATATATGTTCACATGAATATACTCATGTCCATAAGTAAGCGTGTTCCTTTAAATAGCATACCATTTTATCAAGTTGTACTGATGATTCTTATGCTTACAGCTTAGGCAGTAGAAGTTTTATATATCCTACATCAAATACGAGTAATCATGGGAAATCAAGATAATAGTTGGAAGAAGTGGTGGCATCTTGAACTTACCCTTGTGATTTTGTTAAACCTAGATATTTATAGTTGGAATCCTCTCCAGATACTCTATTTGGATGGAAAGACCTCATGCAAGGTCCCTCACAACTACATCATATTACAAATATTGTTAGTACCATGAAAAACGATGATAAGATATATAATAGATATTCCAAAATTGTAAAGGCTACATTATTTTCTAATAAACTCGTTAATTAAAAAACATCACCAATTCATTTATTGCCTTAGCTTGTAGAAAAAATTAGATGAAATCTATCAGATGTAATAAATTTTGTTGATCCTAGTTCCATTATAAATAAGAAATGCAAAGATTACATTCTACCATTGTACCTATTGCAACAAGTATAGTAAGGTCTTCACTCAATGAATTATCTAGGAATGTATCCAAGAAATTTTCAAATTTTAGATGACATGTGAGTGGGTTGTAGAAATGCACCACTGTATCCATTCATTGAGCTCCTCTTTGTTTCAAGAATAATTTAATATTCTCTAGTGAATAGGACCAACCACATTAAGGTGGAAGCTCTTATGCTCCCCCCCGCTCCCCCCCCCCACATCACTCTCAATTCCCCATATCCAATGCATGTACTTGAAACAAAACTTATGTGCAAACATGCAGATTTCATCATAACGAAACATTTACCATTCACTCAATAAAAGCTAACATTCATTAAACCATTCATTCATTCAATAGGGAAAAAAATATGCATGACATTATATTATCGAAAATAATTTCACAGTATTTCTTTAGTCACTTATTTCTATCTTTTTCTCTTTACACAATCAGGAAGAAACTCATCGTCTGGAACTTGTTGTCCAGGTCTAGGTGGTTCACCAACTTGTCGTGGATTTTGCGGCAAGGGGTTCCGATTTGCTGCAATAATTTGAAAATGTTATATTGATATATTATGGTATCATAACGACAAGTATTTCATTTAAAAAAAATATTACAAAGGTGTTTTTTTTACTGATGTGGCCACATGATGTACTTCATATTCCTGTACTCTAGGATCAACCTATAAAGTGTGACCCTCTACATGCTCTCATGTTGAAACATGGAAAATTACAATTAATGTTCACCATCTTCAATGCAATATTTAAAATTGTAGCATATGAATAAATTCATTACCAGGATTCGAAGCATGATATTCGATTGGTTGTTGTCCATCTTTGACATTGATTGGGTTGTTGCTTTCCTGCTCAAAACAGAGTCAATATTTTATGACAATTTTTTATAACAAATAGATTGCACAAGTAAAAAATATTCATTAAACTATATAGATTTTATATACATGTGCGCAAGATGGATCACCAGAAGACTTTGTTTTCCCAAACAAGATTTTTCGGCGTTCAATAACAACTCCAAAGTCGTGCTAGAAGCCAAGCTTCAAGTCTTCCTCAGTGAGAAATTCTTTGAACTGGTCGTCCTGCATATTTGCATAACGTCATGAATATACTTTTTGTGGTGCAATAAAACGAAAATAATTTGTAATTTATTATTTGGATCCATTATTGTTTTTTCGATACTTACAATTTGTGCCGCCAAATTTGAATAACCACTAGGCTCAAGCTTGTGCTGGCCAATTTTTTAATGTCTTTTTTTGTGCCCTTTGATGTGTCAGACAACCTATGAAAGTGTTGAAATACGTTAGATGTTCCAAATTTGATATATAAATTAATATTTATAAGGTTTAGAATTACATTATGGAAAGTATTGCATACCTCCCTGTGCCTGGTGGTAGCTTTCCTTGATTTCTCAGAGCCCTCTCATTTCCATCTTCCATTAGGGCTTTCCACTCTCTAGCAGGAATCATCAGAGGGAGCTCATACCTAGGGTTCCTTTCTAGGTGAACCCTATATTGGTCCTGAACAATCTTCATATGTTGTCTAACATTCTTTAGGACCATGACCCAATTAAAGGTCTCATTTCTGAACATGGAAACCAACCGATTAGTGAGCTCATCTTTTAAACTTTTACTTTATTTATCCCACCTTGTGCGGATGGTGGTCCCAAATATCTGTAAGGAAAAATCATTTAGATGTTTATAAAAAAAATCATTTCCTGGAAAAAATGATCATGCCATCATTAGTTGAAAGACAATGTTTTATCGGTATATTACAATCAAATTATAAATACTAACTTGAACAATGCATAATAATTACCTGGGATCTTCTCTATCTTTATTGGAACGAGCTCTTCGCCCACCAAGAATGTTGTTTGTATTGTACCCGTGCTAGTGACACGGTAAGATCCGAGAAATGTTGCTTCAACAATATCAATACTAGTAGGCTCTACATTGAACCCTTCTTCTGCACGATCTGGTGTGCGTCGGTCACTAGCGGGTGCACTCACAGCTGGACTAGGGGGTGTCGCGTGAAGACATTCAATGACATTAGTATCAAAATTTTCATTTACACATTAATTCAAACACTTGATTTAACTAGGGTTTATGATTAAAAATTACTTATTTAATTTGAAATATAAACCACCATGATCAAGAACTTCCCAACACTGAAGCAATCATTGACACATGAATACACAAAAAATTTGGTCAAATACCGGGAAAAACCCCAACTCTTGGGGATAACCCTAGAAACAGAAAATTATCATTCAAGTAGAATTCCAGAAATTTTTCTATCATCACTTGGAAAACAAAATTTCCAACCCTCACATGCAAAATACCCAAAATAACTTCATCAGCAAACTACTTCAATTTCCATGCAAACAACCTATTGTATGATATGTTGTACGGTCTCACATGTGTGATGTTCGAAACTGTAATTTATGCCACGTGACTATACAAACTGTACTTTATGTAATTAATGTTTCCTTGGGAATCGTTCCATCTTGCAATTAATGGTGTACATATCTATCAAATTGATGTACAGATCTACCTCGGTATTTGTGCCCACATGCGTTGTTGTACGGATCTGAAAGGATGCAATTAATGTTGTTGTATGTATGCTTCTCTTGGATTGGGAATCGTGCCCACTCTAGGGTATTTTCTCTCTCCTTTTGTCTCAATCTCCTCTCTCTCCTCATTGATGGTGTCTTTTAATTTGTCCTTTACAAAATCACCTAATCTATGGTTGAGATGCTTTTACAAAATCTAGGGTCATCATTTAATAATAACTCACTTTAATTATTAAATAACATTTAAGTGAGACCCAATACAATAAAGTACAAAATATCATTTATTTATATATAACACAACTTTATACATATGTACACAAGGGACAAATTCTTATGTCCTCTTTATCACACAACACCAAAACTATAAAGAGGACCTTTAGAGTTAACTTTCCAACACTCCCTCTTAACTAGGAATGTCACCGTCACTATCTCCATCTCTGACTCCTGCAACAACTCCCTCCTGCTCTAGAATTAATCTCGGAAACATATGCTCTACCTCTAACTGGAACTCTAAAGCCTGAGACTTGACCTGAGTCTCATCCAACTGCTCGTATGTACCATCACTTGACTAGTTGAGCCTCCTTCTAGTGTTCTAGAGAGATTTAGTGTCCTCTTTAGAACCATATCTATCAAATGAAACACCATCCTCATTCTCTGACTCTGATAGCCACCCTCCTGATCCTGCTCTTAGTCGTACTATATGCCCTCTCAAGACATAGAGTTTGTCCCTGCGATCTCCCAATAAAATAGTGGTCCCAACTGGCTCATCTCTTTGATATAGGAAGACATGGCTAGACCTAACCATAATTCCATGGCATTCATCTTAAAAGGATGATATTGAGAGTTTGTTGACTCTCATCCCAGGTACAAACAACACCCCATGTATTTCCAGGATCTCACCGAGATCTAGTTGGAACCTAGTTGTACCAACTCCTTGTATGGCTATCTGTCTGGATGAAATGTCATGGCCCTAGTGTTGTGATCATCTGAAAGAAATCATAGAATCCAGTCATATGTATGGTTGCACCACTGTCAAAAACCATACATTCTCAGAGGATGAACTACCTACTCTGGACTCAATTGAGACAAGAGAAAACTCTTTCTCAAATTTCATGGCATAATCTTCTACTACTGCAGATGTTTCCATATCTCTTACAGTCTTCTCTTTCACATTCTTTTTCTCAGGACATTTCGAGGAATAGTGTCCCATCTTCCCACAATGGTAGCACCTGATATGAATGGTGTATTTCTTCTTCTTGTCTATCTTTGTTGCAAGGGCTACATTATGCTCCACCTCTCCGTTGAATTGATTACCTAGAGCTCCCTCTAGAATCTCCTCTTGGATAAAATCATCCCACAGCTTGGACTAGTTTGGAAGTTTCTCTCTACCAATAATACACTTGATAAAAAATTCCCATTTCTTGGTGAATCCCTTCAGGGCTATCCTCACCAACTCTGAATCTGAGCATTAGAGGAATTTTGGGGTCTAAAATGGGCCTCCTAAGGAAAATAATAAAATAATAGTTAAAATAATAAAATAATGGTTAAAATAATAAAATAA
>LPNX010940995.1:85231-99688 GCA_001517045.1 Pseudotsuga menziesii
ATTAAATTTGAGTAAAAACACAATGAGATATGTCGAAAATATGAACAAAAAAGGTATTTTTTTTTAATGACAAATATGCCAATTCAACCATTATGGTTGACTTATTTTATTGAAATTCTATTGGTTCTTGAATTCCAACTCACAAAAACTTATTTTGGCACGTTTTCTTATAAGGCCCATTTTAGACCCCAAATTTCCTCTAATGGACAGTTTCTCCTACTGCTGCTAACTCATCTTTGACCTAAGACAGTCGAGTTAGGTAGGAGGTTACACTTTCATCTTTGGCATCTTCACATTGTGCAACTTGTCCTTTAGTGCCATCTTTCGATTCTCCTCCTTTTCTTCGAACAACCACTTCAGGGTATCCCACATGTCATTAGCAGTCTTTTTCTCTTCCAAATGTGGAATAATATGATCCTTTACCTTGTCTAGGATCACTCTCCGGGCTATGGCTTCTGGGATTCATGTTCTTCTATGTCATCATTGTCAGTACGCTTTGTCATTTTGGGGTTTGCAAAGCTCCATATCTTCCATTCCTTGAGCACCGCAGTTATTCTAACTTTCCAAGGTAGATAGTTGGATATGCCATCCAACCTATCTTCACACCTAATTCTCATCATCTAGAAAACAACTCACAACAAATATTAAATTGGAAAGACAACACAACTCTTATGTGATACACAAATTTGAATACTACTTCAACCTCGCTCTGATACCATGGAGAAATTCAATGACATTAATATGAAATTTTTCATTTACACATTAAGTCAAACACTTGATTTAACTAGGGTTTATGATTAAAAATTACTTCTTTAATTTGAAATATAAACCACCATGATTAAGAACTTCCCAACACTGAAGCAATCATTCCCACATGAATACACATAAATTTTGCTCAAAGACCGAGAAAAACCCAAAATCCTGGAGAAAACCTTAGAAAGACAAAATTATCATTAAAGGACAATTCCAAAAAAAAATCTAACAACACTTGAATTTTTTTTCTTCCAATCCTCACAGGAAAAGTACCCAAAATAAATTCATCAGCAAATTACCTCGATTTTCGTGCAAACAACCTGTTGTATGGTCTATTGTACAACCTCACATGTGTGTTGTACATAATTGTACTTTCTGCAATTAATTCTGCCTCAGGATCACGTCGAATTGTAATTAATGTTGTACGGATCTGTCAGACTATTGTAGGGATCTGCCTTGGGATTTGTGCCCGCACATGTTGTTGTACAGATATGACAGGATGCAATTAATGTTGTTGTACAGACGTTGCTCTTTCATTGGGAATCAGGCCCACTCTAGGGTATTTTCTCGATCCTTCAGTCTCAATCTCCTCTCTCTCTCCTCGTTGATGGTGTCTTTTAATTTTTCCTTTACCCTAGTTTTATACTTTAAAAATTGTAACTAGTCATCTAACCACCTAATCTATGGTTGATATGCTTTTACAAAATCTAGGGTCATCATTTAATGCACCCTTATTTAATAATAACTCACTTTAATTATTAAATAACATTTAAGTGATACCTAATACAATAAAGTACAAAACATCATTTATTTTTATATAACTCAACTTTATACATAAATACGCAAGGGACAAACTCTTATGTCCTCTTTATCACACAACACCAAAACTATAAAGAGGACCTTCAGCGTTAAGTTTATAACATCGTGGAACATGTTGCTGATTGTTTATTCGACAACATTGGCACATGAGATGTGCGTGGAGTCGTTTCCTTATGTGACGATTCTCCATGAGCATCACTGTGGTCAACACCGCCTTAACCACTAGTGTGGTCGCATAAAATATTGTAAATACAAACCATATTTTATAAGTTCACCATCATATAGAAGTAAAAATTATAAATTACTAAATGAATTTATATTATGATTCAATATTTTGCAACTTGCAAGGCATGCGATCTCTTTAGCAAAACATCAACCTTGCCTTTAATCTCATCTTTCTGCGGTGAATGAATAATGAACGAAGGATATCCTCATTAATTTTTCTCAAGACCTTCTCTATCATCTTAATCGGGTCTAGAGAATAACCAATGCTAGCATCATGCATAAACTCATCTACTTCTAAAGCTATTGATTGCTCTCATGCTAGTTCATACATTGAATCAGTGATATGCAACAAAAATATATAAAATATTACTGGCGTGAAAGCAATAGACTGAGGAAAAAAGTATATTAACAAAACATATCAATCATGATATATTCATAAAATTACAATTAGGTTTACCTAATGCCTCAATGATGGTGTCATCCAATCCACCGCTGGGGACTTTCCTCGCTCATCCCCCTGCCAAAAAAAAGTAGAAAACATTATCAGAATGAAACCAACATACACATGAAAAAAGAAACAAAAAAGAACATTATGCTCCATATTAGATTTGTACAGTTCCAATGAATTATACCTACTTCCTTAAGAATCGTCTACTCATCGGATAAAAGGTTATAGGGGACCTACCCCGATCTACTAATAGGGGGGTTCCCCTTACATCACCCTGCATTAAAAACATAGAAAAAATTATCTAAACGAAACCAAAATACTCATGGTAACAACATAATAAGAAAACATTTTGACATATTTAAATTGTACAATTACAATCATGTATACTTGTTGCCCCGAGGCTACTGTCGTCCGATCAACAACCAGGTTGTTTCCTCGATCAACACTCTGCAACAAGTATATAGATAAAATTATCTAAATGAATTGAATATAGTCGTGAAAAAACACAACAATTTTTTTTTGTTCATATTAAATTTGTACAATTGCATCAATGTATACCTGCTACCGTGAGGCAGGTCCGGTATCATTTACTGCTAGGGAGGTGCCCCTTACAATACCCTGCTTCAAAAACATAGAAACAATTATCAAACAAAACCAAAATACTCACGGAAACAACATAATAAGAAAACATTTTGACATATTTAAATTGTACAATTATAATAAGGTATATCTGTTGCCGCAAGGATGTTGTAGTATGATTAACATTCAGGTGGTCTCCCTGATCAACACTCTGAAACAAATATACAAATAACATTATATAAACCAAGTGAATATACTCATAAAAAACACAGCAAAAAAAAACTTTTTTCAAATTATATGTGTACTATTACAAAGATGTATACCTGCTGCCTCGAGGAAGTTGTACTCCTCTGACCAATTACTAGGGAGATGCCCCGATCACTACTCTGCGAAGTAAATATAGAAAATTTAAACAAAATTATAACAATAGACTAACAAAAAATCCTTAAGAGGTTAAATTAATTAATAAAAAGTTGGGTAAATTGTTAGATGTATGACTCCCATAGTAACTGTGTTTATATCTACTCGATTCAAATTGTAATTAATAAGCAACGTTTCCCCTGTAGCTATTGATTTAATGGAACATACAAAAACACGATTTCCTTCACGTCCCTCAAATATGCAGTTGGGTTGTTTAATTGTAGACCATGGTTGTGTATTTTTTATAAACCCCGCAATATTCCTTGTGGCTTTTGGCTTTCCGTCAATGTACAACGTTTCTCCTTTATTTTGATCTTTGTCTTTCAGCAATAAATAATTTCCTGACAATCCATAGATGTGTATACTTCATGTATATTGGACCAGTCGCATCCAATATTTATAGTTGTAACAGGATCCAACATAATCCATCAATTATGTACATCTTTCGTAACCGACCTTTATGCCATCCGTGTAAAACAACCCCAAACCATGTACTAACGATAGTGCAATTCGATATATCCTCTCTTTCAAACCAAAATTTTTCCTTAGTTGAGGAAGATCCTTAGGTACCCATTGTTTCACTAGATGTTTGTACCTCAAGGGAACATCGATGTCTCATATTGTCTCATCATCATAGGAACATGACCCCCCTTCAACGAGAAAAAATTCCATGCGTTTATGGAATTTTCTTCTGATATTTTGACATCTAGTTGATATAACCCTTGTAGACCTACTGGATGTTTCACTTTCATATAGTCTTACTGAAATCCCCTCGCTCGAGAAAGAAAGATCTGATAAATACCTGTTTGGTTCTACCTGCACAATGGAAAAAAAGTTCAGATAGGACCTTGTTGGGTATGCATCATTCATATTAGAGAATTAGAAGGCATTAAGGCATGCATTTTCCACTATCATCATACATAGTTAGCAATTCTCTCACAAGATTGAAAATGCATATGTTGATTAGTAAGGGATTTTTCGTTTAATTGTCTTGCATGTTCAAAATTGAAAAAATGGCCAAAAATAATTTTTGAATGCCTCGACTATGTATAAGTAGGAATCGTCAAAATTTAGATCCTATGTGTTGTTAAACTATGTGAGACATAGTCTGAAATCATCATGGAATATGATTTGAGATTTGGATAATAAAAAAAGAGTAAATGTGATCCCAATTCTAAAAGTGGATGATGATATGGTGTTCTAAGGTGAATTAATTTCCTTGCATGAGAAAATTATGTCTTGGGTCATGCAATATTATTAGAAAATCTAATAGCTCCTTTTAAGTGAAAGAGAATATGCCAAACATCTTCCTAAATTAGCATCAATGGCTCCTTGTAACTACCTCTTATATGTAATAACTCCTTGTAACTACCTCTTATTTGACCTGCCAAAGAGATGGAAGGTCAAATAAGGTCAAAAATATTGAAAAGCTCCTTGTAACTACCTCTTATATGCAATATATCCTTGTAACTACCTCTTATTTGACTTGCCAAAGAGATGGAAGGTCAAATAAGGTAAAATATATGCAATAGCTCCTTGTAAGGTCAATTCTTGAAGGATAATTCCACAAATCCATCCACGTGGCTAGAAAATGTATTGATTTCTCATTCATACTCTCTTAAATAAACAATATTGAAATATAGTATATAGAGTAAAATAAAGGATAAAGTTTAGGTGGTATTTACATTTTCCAAGCTTTTAGGTTACAATACCCTATTGTGGAAGTTAATAAATTGACAAAAATAGTGCAAGAAAAAATACTAAATAACACTCCGTGTTGTCACCTAGTAACAACCTAAATCCCTGTTATTTAAAGTATTGGGAATCTAGGGTGTGCTTACTGGAATGACACTTAATTCCTGGTTCCTAGCAAACTTAGTTTGAATATGTATTATATTTTTATTTGTTTTGTTTTGTACTCTACCTACATTGTAAATAGTTCATAGGTGATTTGTTCAAAGATGATCACTCACTTAAAATGTATTTGATAATTGTAATAATAGAAGAATTGGTAAAAAAATATATATCCTTTTATGTTTGCATAATTTCCCTTCATTTTCCTTTCTTGTATGTGAGTTTTTTCACGTTGTTGTTACTATGTTCATTTTAGAGTTTTGCAATTTTGGTCTCCTTTCCCAAAACACCCTATGAAATCTCAACTTCAACTAGTTTTGGTGATTTACAAGTGTTTCAAAACATTTATTTCTTGTTTTCATACCATTTACACACATGTATCTCTTTATTGCTCGAAGTTATCTCTCAAAATTTGTCCATTTCCCTAATCCATTTGTAATTTCCTCCGATTGTAGTTTTCTTTCCTATTTGCAATCCATGATTGCAAGTTGTTATGATTTTCACGAATATTCTTCCATGTAGATTTTCTTTCCCACAACATTGGATGGTAATATAATTGGGATTCCTCACTCTTGTGATCCCCCTAGGATCTTGTATGCATGTCCTCTTAGTTATCCCTTACGACTACAAGGAGGATATCATCTGCTAGTGCATTAGCCTTTTCACAGTGATTGCTAGCTATGACAAGGAGCATATATCGCCCCTACCATCCACTCATGGCTAGGATTTCCAATTCCAACAAGGATATCATTCACTAATGCATTGGACCTTTCATACTTATTGATGACTATGATGAGGAGCCTATATAGAGGCCTCCTTACCTATCCTTAACAACTAGCTCTAGCTACACCATGTGTTCACATTTCCTTTTTAAACATTGACACTCACTAGTTTCTAGCATCTTTCTTGCAATTGCACTAAACCTTATATCTTCTCTTAGTCAACCATTTAACTTTTAACTAGACACTTAGTTCTTTATGTTTTCCTCCTTTCAATATCATGTTATGATGTTCTTTTGCACTCTCGCACTATACCCATATTGCTTGTACTATTTTAGTCCCATTCACATACCTTTTCTTTTATTTGTTGGGGAATAATAAATTATATTATCTTATTTAGTTTTTTTTACATTTGTTTTTTGACATTTTGGGACTTTTGATCTCAAAATGGCACACATTGTCTTTCTGTATGCCATGGCTCCTTGAAATTCTTCTAGACACTTCAGTGAATCTCAAGAATCCACCCTCGCTCAATGCTAGATAGAGTAAAGGTAAGAGAATTTTTTTTATTACAACCAATCCTTGTTAGAGTAACTTGATGGATAGTGGTAGTAACATGTTGAATTGCATGCCAACACGATTCAAAATATGTTCACTATGTTATTGTTTCTTGCTACCACAACATTAGACCTTGCAAAACCATGTGCCTCTTCAACAACCTAATACACCTATAGGAATCCCGATTTTGCATTGGTCCTTCAATTTGAACACAAAGCATTCCATCCCCAAATTTGACAGAGTAAAAAATATGGACAATCTAGACTCCCAGCTTCGCAATATGGAAGGCCACTTCAAGACCTACTGTAAATGCATAGATGCTAAGAAACATCTGATAGTAAAGTTACACATGGATGAGTAGGCCCTCACCTAGATCTAGATGCACACCTAGCACTTTGTAAGCACAAACCAACCCCTGATGGGCACATGGGAAAAATTGAAGCCTTCCTAGACCTATTTAATGGTTCCCAGCTAGACTGTGATCAAGAGGAATAAACCATGACTTGTTTTAGGGTTTCCTAGCTTAGTCATGGATTGTTTCAGGATGTTTGGAATGATACGTTACTTTCTATTGGGTGCTTGTATTTAACTGTGACATGTTACTAGCTGATAGATTTGTGTCTTGATCCTTGTGGGATGCTAGATCTGTGTCTTGATCCTTGTCAACTGCTAGATCTATGTCATGACTCTTTTTACAGGTGCTAAGGATGCCATAAGGTTGTTTTCTTGAGTTGAGATCAATACTCTAATTTCCAGTGTTGGGTTGTGACCCTTGTAATCCTGCTAGGGCTGATTTTTGGCTATTCTAAATCTACCAGAGCTGTGATATGGTTTTTGTAAGATACCTAAACTAGGTCGTCACTATTTATATTGGGTTGTGACTATTTTGAGCATGCCCAGGATTGGGTCATGATTGTTTTTAGCATACATTAGGCTCGGCCGTGAACATTAACATTGGGTTTTGACCTTTTTGTGGCTACGTAGGCTGCTAAACTTGGACCATGACTTCCTATGGGATGCTAAGACTGGGTTGTAATCTTTGTTGAGCCTGGTAAGGATACATTGACTCTGTTTAGCCTACTATAGTAGGTTATGACCTACTGAACCTGTTTGGAAGATGCCCCAATCCTTGAAACTTATCCAGCGATGCATGAAGGTTGTCATTGTCCCAAGACTGTCATTGCAGCAAGAGTTTGAATTTTTTATTCTCAGTGATGGACTATTTTGTTTAAGCAAATTGAGGTGTGTAGTATTCTAACCTTACCATACTACAACCTATTTTTTCTCTCTAAGGTATGTCCATTGTTCCTTAGTGACTTATCCTTCAAAAGGCAAGGCCCGATCTAGAAAAATATCTAAGTATAAGGAAGATTTGAACCAATATTGTTGGTTTCCTCTTTTATTGATATTGTTTGATGAGTTTTTTTCTAACTTGTTAATTAGCCTATTTCTTTACTGCTGCTATTTAATGTTACTAGATATATATGTCAACTTTAACACAGGGACCTTTGGGAGTGTTAAAGTCGAAAGAGATGAAAATTATGTTTAAAATTATCTTGCATTGCCTTCATCATCCAATCATCATCCAATAATATCGAAGATTGAATCACTAGCTCCAAGAATTTTTAACTTGGCTCTAATACAATGTTATAAGATGTATCAAATATAGAATATAGATACAATATATGAGATTTTATATTGATATGTTATATATGATATTCACTCATTAGTTTCCAACATATGCTTCATGACAAAATGAAGAATATGTGTGATATGTTAACTTAGGTGCACAATGGGTTCAATGCATGCAATTTCACTAATTCTATGGTCCCCTTTGTTGTAGAAACAATGCTCTTTGATTTACACAAAGCATTGATGCTTATAACATATGCACAATATTGATGCCCCCATCTATGCATGAAGTATTAATTCTCTCTTATATGCATGAAGCATCAATCGTCCCTTAGTACATTGAGATTACTTTTTTTATGCCTTACCATGGGTTACAACATGCAATTGTTCATGTCTTAGTGTTGAAACATGTTAGGAAGACCTTAGCTTTGCAACATTAGTTACTTGACTATAGTTGGTTGCATGTACTTGTGGTTTCCCTTGAGCCTACTATTATTATTAACTATAGTGTATTGTAGTGTTTGGATGTATTTGGTGTACCATTTGTTCGTGAGGAGATAGAACTTTACACGGTTCTTATATTTTCATTGTGACAGTTATGACTTGATCAAGGTTGAGGCATTGTTAGATATTGTTGGAGTAATGTGTGTGTGTGTGTGTGTGTGTAGGGCCCTAACTTATGGGCCTATTCACACATGGTTGCACCTTGGTAGCATTGATGTGCACCCCTTTGACGAAGCTCTCCACTTGTGCACACATAAAGGTTGTACCCATTTAACAACTATTTTGACCTTCTTTAAACTTTGGGGACTATTTGAATCAACACCCCATCTTGTTTTTCTTGATTTCACATTTTATTGGTTAGATCATGAGGTGTGCTATATCTCCTAGTAAATATCTAATCCTTAAGTCACACATGTTGATGCATTCCTCACTTTTTCCACTATTTTATTGATTGACTATGAGGTCATTCCCTTTTCCAAGGGTTTGTTCAAGTCTTCTAGGATATTATTTAATCTTGCATCACACAATCTCTCCAAGAAAACCACTCCAAGTCCCCCATAATTTTTCTCTCACACAAACCCTAGGTATTCTTCTATACATTTCACAATTTCTCAAACTTAAGTTCATACCTAGCACTATATTCCATCTACATGTCTCTTCTAGGGTTTATATAATAAAACTTAGGTATTGCTCCCTATAATATTTTCTCGTGACAAATACAAATATAGAGTAATGAGTACATTACAACATGGAATTGTTCATGTCTTAGTGTTGAAACATGTTTGGAATACCTTGGCTTTGCAACACTCGTTACTTGGCTGCAATTTCAATAGGTAGTTGCATGTACTTCGCTTGGTGATTGCAAGTTTTGGTTACCTTGCTAAGTGTTTTGGATACATTGTCACGTTTCCTTTGCTTCTTGAACCATGGGCATGCACTTAGTTTAACAATCACTTGTGTTTAGAAAGGGTAGAATCGATCCCTTTTTTTGCAATACTAATTCTATGAAGTCTTGTATACCCTGTTACCCTTTATATTGCATGAGGTATTACCCATTATTCTCATCATGATGATAGGTAGTTTTAGGATATCAATTATGGATGGTTTGACAAAGGCTAGCCAATTGTATGGATGTGCACCTTTCCCTACATTGTACTTTGGTACATTGAAGTACTGCCTCAATGACGTGTGTGTACTGTCTAGAGGAAAGAAGTTGGTTGCATGTACTTGTATTTTCCCTTGATCTTAGTAGTATTTTCAACTATAGTGTATTGTAGTGTTTGGGTGTATTTGGTGTACCATTTTTTCTTGAGGAGATAGCACTTTACATGGTTCTTCTATTATCATTGTTATCATTATAACATGATCAAGGTTGAGGCTAGATATTGTTGGTGTAATACATTATATATACATTCAGGGCCTTAATTTATGGGCCTATTTTGCATATCCGTACACCTTGGTAGCATTGATGTTATGTTATGGAGGAGTTCCAAGCATATGCACCCATTTTTTCTATGGTTTTAGCATGATTTATTGGTGTATTTGATGTGATGTGATGTTGTTTGAACCTCCTTCTGAGAATGGACTAGATCCAGAAACAAACCCTAGATTAAGAAAGGTTTTCAAGTCAAGGTTCAGGATATAGGATAAGGGATACTAGGGAAAAATATTTGATTATTTAAAAGCACCCTAGATGAACAAGTCTTGATATAAATGATAAGGTAACCACTAGCAAGACAATAACATTTCATGCAAAGAAAACTTTATATCCTAAGGGGAAAATAAATTTGTAAAGGATCAGTTCCTTTAAATGGGAAAATGGAGTCTAAATCCATATCAAAACAGTGAAATATTTAATACTCGAAACGAAAACGGTGTCAATAACACAGTAAAATTTGTCCTTAAACCCTATTAATGATTTTTCTTTAAGAAATTTGAATGTTTAACAAAGGATATTAATCTGATATATTTCAATCCCAAATAATTAAGATGTTTCAAAGCATTAGCATTTTGGATCTATGGATAACATAATCTTCAAATGATTTCAATCTTGCCAAGAAAAATATGTGAATGGTGAAAGTTGAAACCCAATCCCAGCCCATTTACAAAATTTAATGAAAATGACCCGAAGGAAATAGGAAAGAAAAATGTTAAGGTCAAAAGGGAATACGAATCTCACATACCCAATAATGAGGTCACTGAAGATAAACAATTTGTTTTATAGGTTAAATGATTTATGGCAAGGTACTCATAGATTTGGGAGGCATTGGCTCCTCTCAGAGTCACTCTTTTCGGCCTCCCTCTCCCCGTCTACAATCTAACTCTGCTCTACTCTGCTCATGGCTCACAATTGACTCTTCCCAGCCTCCCTCTCCTCAGCTGCAATCCAACTCTGCTCTGCTCTGCTCACGGCTCACAATGTTGGTTTGCTCACGACTCACAACTCCGATATTATAATAATAATAACAACAACAACAACAACAACAATAATAATAATAATAATAATCTATTTTTAAGGTCACCGCCAAGCGAGACACCAAATTGGTGTATGAGACCCCCTTGTTTGTGGGACAAGGGAACCCCCTCTGCGCAGTGATTTAACTGCTAAAGTCTACAGAGGTGTACATACACTACCCCCCTCTAGATTTGAACCCGTGACCTCCTAAGAGGAAACACATGCTCTTAACCATTAGGCCCACTCACAACTCTGGTCTACTCATGGCTCATAGATCTTCTCACGAATCTTCTCTTCTCACTGCTCACGACTCACTGAACTCATTGCTTTGGCACAGGAGGTTCAAATGTGAGTTTTAATATTGCCTATTTGTTATTGGTTATTTTTTATATATTTGTTATTGTTTGTTATTTTATTGTTTGTTATTTGTTTTATATATATATATATATATATATAATTTTAAATATTAAACAATATACATTTATATATTTATGTAATGTTTAATATATACACATATTGGAAAATAAATTGAAAATTTAATGAGGATGTCAGTGATGATGATGTTGGTGACATCGGCTTTGATGATGATCATCATCATCATTGTCATCATCAAAATCATCATCATTAATGTCGTCATCATTAGTAATCATCATCATCATCATACACAACACCATCTTCATCGTTGATGTCATCACAATCATCATAAACAACAACATCATCATCATCCTCATGATAATCATTACCACCAACATCAACAACATCATCATCATGGTCATTTTCCTTGTCATCAGGACCATCATCATCATCATACAGATGATCGTCATCACCATCATCATTATCATCGTCGTCGTCGTCGTCGTTGGCATCATGATCGGGATCATCATCATCATGATCAGTATCATCATCATCATTATCACCATCCCCATCATAATCGTTGTCATCATTGTTTATCATCACAATCATCATAAACAACAACATCGTCATCGTCGTTGTCATTATCATCATCAACATCAAGAACATCATCTTCAAAGCATCATCATCACGGTTGAGGTCGTTGTCATCATAAGCATCATCATTATGGTCGGTAAGGTACATTTCAAACCCTCCTACAATACTCTCTTGAAACTCAATCATCAAGAGGATGTCAATGATGATGATGTTAGTGGCATCGACTTTGATGATGATGATGATCATCACCATCATGATCATCATTATCGTTGTCGTCGTAAAAATAATCATCATTAACGTTGCCATCGTTAGCAATCATTGTAGCTGAGTAAAGACCCCGACTATGTACAAATGCACCTCCCTTCCGTCAAAGGGACGAAAGGGTAGAGTTCGAATTGGAAGAGCTAGTTGCAAAACAAATTATTAGTGAAACAAATAAACACATATAAACAATCTATAAAACTAATAAAAAACAACAAGACTGTTATACCTTCTGGATTTTCTTGAAAGGGGGCCACCGTGCCCTGACTCAAAACAGTATCGCTTCTCCACAGGTTTGGGTAGTATGGAGGTTGACTAAACACACAAAATGGGGAGCAAGTGGGGAAAATGGAATGTTTGGTGACTTGAGATGAGTAGTTTGAGAATGATGGTTTCTCAAAGTACTCATGCAAGTATAATAACGGCAGAAGGAATATGTCATGTTGTGAAGGGGACCTCCACCCTTTATTTATAGTTTTTTCTGTCCTTATCTCTCATTTAGGGTTTTGGACCCTAATTAATGTTTTAGGCCCTACTTAGGGTTTTAAGCCCCTTTTTGTTGTTTTTTAACTCTTTTGGGGTTTTTATCCCGTTTTGAGCCTTTTAGCTCTTTTGTGGGTTTTCTAAGCCCTTTTTAATATTTTTGAGCTTTTTTAGAGAGAATAAGGTTAAAACATAGGTGTGGAGGTTAAGAAATGAGGGGAAAAGGTTAGGAAATGGATGTCTGTATGTGGTGTAGGAAGTGTAGAGAAATTTGAGCAATTTTTTTCGTTAACAATCATCATCATCATCATCATACAAAACACCATCATCATCATTGTCGTCGTTGTTATCATCGTTGATGTCATCACTATTCATCATCACAATCATCATAAACAACAACAACATCATCATCCTCATGGTAATCATTTTCATCGACATCAACAACATCATTGTCATCATAAGCATCATCATCATGGTCATTTTCATTGTAATCACGACCATCATCGTCATCATACAGATGATCATCATCACCATCTTCATTATCGTCATCATCGTCGTCATCGTTGGCATCATGATCGAGATCATATTCATCATGATCAATATCATCATCATCATAATCATCACCATCCTCGTCATAATCATTGTCATTGTTATTTATCATCACAATTAACATAGACAACAACATCGTCGTTGTCTCCATCATCGTCATCATGATATTCATTGTCATCAACATCAACATCAAGAACATGATCATCATCATAATCATCATCATCATGGTTGGCGTCATTTCCTTCATAAGCATCATCATCATGGTTGGTAAGCTACATTTCAAACCCTCCTACAATACTCTCTTGAAACTCAATCATCAATTAAGGAGGGAGAATTATTAGCTCACATGAACTAAGAGAGATAATTGTCAACTAAAATGGAAGGAAACTTAGAGTTCTAGTTTAACATTATATTAATAATGGACTAATTATTCCATGTGCATGAACCTATACATGCCTTATTTATCATATTCATGCATTTCTAGCAAATATGTGAATCATTGACCCTGAAATTGTTCTCAAGTCCACAAGTTTTGATGAGAAAGTCATAGATCCAAGGAAAATCATAGATCAAGGACCATAAATAGGAAAGGGGAGGGGGAAATAAATAATCAACCTAAAGCTTAGTCCCCTAGTGGGAAAGCCACAATCATGCACCTAAGCTAAGGAAAAGGCTACTTATGGAAAGAAATTCAACATATTCCATCAACGATAGTGGGAGGTTATGATGGCATCAATGAATATGGATTGCATGGTTCTATCACACATAAAATTAAGTGTGACACTACCATGTTGAATATATGTGCATAATTAGCCTTGAGTGTGAAAATACATGCACTACAAGTGTGCATTGGCATACAAAATTCCCTTTATTGGCTATTATGGCATGAATAAACTATGAGACCCAAATGACTATTTTATTCATGGCCTAATATCCAATAAATTCCATTTTGCATATCAAGGCACACTTGTAGTGCATGCATTTTCACACTCAAGGATAATTATGCACATATATTCAACATGGTAGTGTCACATTTAGTTTTATGTGTGATAGAACCATGCAATCCATACTCATTGTTGTACCAAAAAATAGTTCTTTCCTTCTTTTGATTTCTCTCTTTTTTCTTTCCTACAAAAACGTAACCCCCAATGCATTACTCCATTTCATATTCCAAGTAGCCTAAATATGTCTTACAATGAAATCTTTAAAACCAAAGGTGGACACCCAATCTTTTCAAATTACTTGGAGCA
>LPNX010940995.1:101998-170339 GCA_001517045.1 Pseudotsuga menziesii
TTAGTTAACCTTAGTAAACACTAAATGTAACACTTGAGTTGTGTTTTAGAGCTCCGATGAACTCCAGTTATGGTTTAGACAAGGTCAGTTAACTACTGAGTCTTCTGATAGTGATTTAGACAAGGTCTTAGTTACCTACAGTCAAGTAGAGTCTATCAATTCGAATTTCTTCATGTGGATTCGAATTTCATGTGGCTATTAAAGCCATTTTACTTCATTGTAATTATTATCTGATTACTTTTTATTAATGAAAGCATTCACAGCTACAAGCCATTTTTGCACTGTTTCACTCTTCAATTGCTAAGTAAATTGTGAGATCTACTTTGTGAGTTGTGTATTTGTCTACAGATCTGTGTGCTCAAATTTACATGGTATCAGAGCCTTGGTGGACAAGACTCCTCTCCTCCTCAGATCTCCAGCCGGATCATTTTTTTTGGCAATTTCTCTTTCCAGTACTGCACCAGAAGCAGAGAATTTACCACTTAATATCCCAAGTTAAGAAATTGTTGATCAAGCTTGCTTGATCAACTATGCTGGGTGTGAAGGAAATTCCAAAAGTGCAGACTGTCGACCTTACTTTGTATGTTTGATTGTGTGACAGTTTATCAGCTTTTCTTACAGCATTCACTACAAGTAGCCCTTCTTCTCACTGCATTCGCTACAACATCTCAGTTCTTCCTACTACATTCAAAATTGCTCATCCAATAGAGCCTCTCACTCCCTTCAACTATCACCAGTGGAAGGTAGACATGGTGGTAATGCTCCGCACCAAAGGGCTCTTCAGACTCATAGAAGAAGCAGAGGAAGAGCCATATTTAGATAAAGACAAAGCTAAGTACATGAACAGGCTTGATGAAGCCCATGGACACTTTCTCTCCTCAGTCTCTAAAGATCTTTGGTTCCACATCCTAGAATTGAAGACTCCCAAGGAGGTTTGGTACAAGCTTGCCTCCCTATTTGATAAGCATGATGAGATGAGGATCCATCAGCTAGAAAATGATATGATTACTCTCAATCCATCCAATTTCGAATCTCTGAATGAATTCTTCACAAAGTTCAAGAACCTGATATATCTGTTAAAGCAATGCAAAGTGGAGAAGGATGAAGATCAGCTCATCATTGCTATTCTCACAAAGCTCAATGCAGACTACTCAATCTTTGTATCCACCTTCCAAACAGTAAGGCTCACTACTCCAAATTGGAAGATGCCCACTCTTAATGCTTTCATCCAATCTCTTATTTCTGAGAATGATAAATTGATCCAAATGGGGGTCATTCGATCTCCCAAAGATCTAGCTCTAGTTGCAAGAGGAGATAAGGTAGTGAATGACAAAGGGAAGCAAAGAGATGAATCCCTTGTGAAGAAAGAGCAGTAAAAAGAACCTTTAGGTTCGAAGAGAAGCAAGAAGAATGACAAAGGCAAGGTCCTCTGCTCTTACTGTGGAAGGGGATTCCATTTAGAAAGCTCCTATATGAGAAGACAACTTGATGAAATGGCTCTTCTTTTGAAAAAGCACAACATTTATGTACCTGCTAGTGCGAGGAAGGATGACTCTGAAGAAGAAGAAGATGAAGAATACCAAAGGAAAGGACATGCACTGAAGGCTTGTTGCACATCAACACCTGTCTTCCTCATTGATTCTGGAGCTTCCAACCATATGGTTGCATCCAGAGAATCATTCTCTTCTTTTCAGTCCTTTGATGGTCCTAGTATTCAGATGGGAAATAACAGTAAAGTCAAAACAAAGGGGAAGGGCTCTGTCCAACTTGAACATGGAAGGTTCAAAGATGTGCTATTTGTTCCCTCCCTAGCTTCAAACCTGTTATCTGTCTATTAGATGACCCATACTGGATCTCCAAAGCGAGTGATATTTGGTCCTGACTCAGTGGAGATCATAGATATCTCTATTGGGAGCATCATAGCAAAGGGTATTGCAAATCATGCTTCAAAAGCATATGAGTTCTCACATTTCATGCCTCCTTCAAAACCAGTGCACTCTCAGCAGCCACCTACAAGGGAAGGTAAAATCATTGCATCTACTTCTTTTACAGCTTCTACTAGTATTGCAGATCCATATATATTAGTTTATGACCTTGAGATTCATGGTGAATCAGATCTAGATTCAGTCCCTACTTCCAAACTGGAAGCTAGGAAGATGATTGGAAACTCACCTGACACTCAAAAAGGAAAGACTCTTGCGCTATGTCATGCTATCTTACCTCCTTCAGGGAGATGCAATAGACTCCCTGTAAGATGTTATATGGCAAGGGCTCAATCTTACTACATGCAGAAGAATGGATATGATCATACACCTCTTCATTCAGCAAGAGACAAAGGTTACATTCCTCCTTCCTTCCATCATCATTTTTGGAGAAGGAGAAGTCTACATGCCAGGCCCCAGGATACCTGTGCACAGCACACCATGCATGCTGCTTCACTACCTCACAGAGATGAAGATTGCAACAACATATTTTCAAGTTTTTCAAACTTGAGACCTGATTCTACCTGCTTAGCTAGAGGGAGGGCTTTTTTCCCATGTGGTTTTTGCCCCAGCTCCTTGTATTAAGCAGTTACTTTATTTTACTTGATGTAATGGGTGACCTATGGTCTTAGTTACTAGGGCCCACAGTTTGTCCAAGTTAGCATTCAGGGGGGGTGTTAGGATTATTAATCCTCCCTTGTCCAAATTTGGTATTATGTCTAAATTGGGAGTCATGTCTAAATCGGGAGTCCATCCAGTCTATTTATAGTAATTAACACCATTGGGTCCACTTGGCCTAATTGGGGCACATGTTTCAGTTACTAAAGTGTGGGGAACACTAATTGAGGCTCACTACCACTGATTGCACTTGATTGCATCAGTTTAGGAGCCTCCTAGACCAATCCCTACAATTTAGGAAGCCACTGGGAGTGCGGAAACCAACCAAGGTCAGTTCATTTCAGTTAATGACTAGTCAAGCTAAGTTAGGAGTCAGTTACATTCAGTTCTAGTCCTCTACATTCAGCTAGCGCTAGGTTTACTTGACTGCACTCATGTGGGGCGCATTTCTTACCTACCACAGTCGATTAACCTTAGTCAACACTGAATGTAACACTTGAGTTGTGTTTTAGAGCTCCGATGAACTCCGGTTATGGTTTAGACAAGGTCAGTTAACTACTGAGTCCTCCAATAGTGATTTAGACAAGGTCTTAGTTACCTACAGTCAAGTAGAGTCTATCAATTCGAATTTCCTCATGTGGATTCGAATTTCATGTGGTTATTAAAGCCATTTTACTTCATTGTAATTATTATCTGATTACTTTTGATTAATGAAAGCATTCACAGCTGCAAGCCAGTTTTGCATTGTTTCATTCTTCAATTGCTGAGTAAATTGTGAGATCTACTTTGTGAGTTGTGTATTTGTCTACAGATCTAAGTGCTCAAATTTACACCCCGTGCAGCACATTAATCAATCTATAGGTATGGTTTTTTATGCTCGAATTGTTAGTGTCATTCATGTTTGAGTCTAGAAACCATCGCACATTGTCAATGTGTGTGTCTAGTCTAACCACGCTAAAATTCAGTCCAAGCAAGCACAAATTTTAAAAAATTCAATGTTTGCCCCATGCAGTACATGATCAAGCACGCCATTTGGGTTAGCTTGATAATTATGCATTTCCTTACTGAGATTCTCTTTGTTTCGAGAATACTTTAATATTCTCTAATGAATAGGTCCAACCATGTGAATGTGAAATCTCTTATGGCCCCTCCCCATCCACCTCACATTACTCTCAATTCCCCATAACCCGACAAAATCTATGTAAAAAAAATTGTGTTTTTTGTCATGCTTAAGAAGAAATGTCTCTAATTATAATAAATATGCCAACATACAAGGAAAGTGGCAAAAACACTAAGAAACAGTTAATTTATATGTACCAATAAAATTCAATTATTCTATAGCAATATTAAATCAAAGCATATAGAATATATATATTAAGGCATACCGCATACACTTCAATGGACTTCATCATCTTCTTCATCTAGTTCATCATCTATAGTATCCGACCCAAATTAAACATTGTAATGATTGGCCATATCATCATCGTCATCGATGTCAGTTACGATCATCATGTCATCATCGATATCAGCTTCATGGACATTGTCTGCTACATCATCTAATTCAATTAATTCTTCTACATCTTCTTCTGTAACATGATAATCTAACTCATGTTGATCATCTTCAACATTGTCTTCTTCTTCGAGACCCTCTTCATTACCTTCCTCTATGTTATACTTTTTACCATCCTTCCCCTTAGATCGTGTCTCACAAAAAATGACCAACCCCCTCTACCTGGAACCTCAAAGTAAAATACATGTTCACATTGACTTGGAAGAACATAGGGCTCCACTTATGGATCAAACAACCTTGTATTAACCATGGTTAATCCATTATCATATTTAGTAATATTTTTATCGGGATCACACTGATTCAATCCTAACCTGTACCATTTGACAACAAACAAAACTACCTTAAAGGAGATAAAGTCACATTGAAGAATATCTTCCAAATACCCATAGTATCAATTTTTTGAGAGTTATGGATGTCTGTCACTTCTAGAGGAAACATTGGTCACCTCAAAGACTGCAGATATCCCGCAATCAGATGTTTTCTTCATTTCATCCAACTTTTTGATGCGATATTTCCATCCATTACACCACATAGCCTTATGGTGTTTTACCTACAACAAGCCATACACACAAAGATTACATCATGATCCATTTATGATAAAGTGCATGTTTATGCGCTACAGGGAAAAAGTCAACGTGTACATCAATATGTTTGCAAAAAAAAAATAGTGTGGTTGATTAATATGTTTTCCTACTTATCTTTTAAACCATATGCTAAACCGATTTCCCTTTGTGTAAGATTGGTATCTCCATTGCGATGTGTTGCTTTAACCAATGAAGCCACACCTTCGCATGATATTCCATGACCAGATTGTTCACATCGTTCAATCCATACCTTCATCCAGTCAAGATTGTTTATGATGTATAAATGAAGTGCATCCCACTCTTGACCAACTGTTTGATAAAAATAAAATTAAAATTCAATACAAATGTATATTCACTTAACAAATTATAAAATTTTAGTTGATGCATATTGAATATTAAAAATATAATATGTATGATATATACATAAAAAAACTGTCAAACGTATTACATTAATTAATATCCACTAGCTAATAATTACCTTTCACCTTCCTCGATCTACCTTTCCCCTTTGGGTACTCCCCTTCGAAATTGTTATTAGAGTGTGGATCACAAATGCAACCTAAATTGAGATTTGACGCTAATTTAGGAAGATATTCACTAATATACATCATGTTTTGGTATACCATATATCCCTCCATCATAGAGCCCTTGTTGGAAACTTAACTCTAAAGGTTCTCTTTATAGTTATGGTGTGGTGTGATAAAGAGGACATAAGAATTTGTCCCTTGTGTATTTATGTATAAAGTTGTGTTATATATAAACAAAATGATGTTTTGTACTTTATTGTATGGGTCTCACTTAAAAGTTATTTAATAATTAAAGTGAGTTAATTATTAAATGAGGGTGCATTAAATGAAGGCCCTAGATTTTGTAAATGAATCTCAACCACATATTAGGTGGTTATATGAGTAGTTACAATTTTAAAAGTATAAAACTAGGGTGAAAGGGCAAATTAAAGACACCATCAATGAAGAGAGAGATAGGAGATTGAGAAAGAAGGAGAGAGAAAATACCCTAGAGTGGGCATGAATCCCAATGCAAGGAGAAACATCCGTACAACAACATTAATTACAGCCTGTCAAATTCATACAACAACACGTGTGGGCACAAATCTTGAGACGAGTCATGCAGAAGACTGACAGGTCGTACATCATTTATTGATGGTTGTGGAACGATTCCTGAGGCAGCATTAATTGCAAAAAGTATAGTCCATACATGAACATGACAAAAAGTACAGTTCCGTACAGGTACGTGTGAGGTCGTACAGCAATTTATCTACACATAAATCGAGGTATTTTGTTGTTGAGTTCATTTTGGGTATTTTTCTTATGAGGGTTGGAAGAAATATTTCATGTGTTGTTGGAAAAATTTATGAGAATTCTTCTTTAATGATAATTTTCTCTTTCTATGGTTTTCCCCAGGAGTTGGGGTTTTGCCCAATCTTTAACCAAAATTTGTGTGTATTCATGCATGAATGATTGTTTCAGTATTAGGAAGTTATTGATTATGTTGTTTTATATTTAAAATTGAAGAAGTAAATTTTTAATCATAAACCCTAGTTACTCAAGTGTTTGACTTAATGTGTAAATGAAAAATTCCACATCAATGTCATTGAATTTCTTCATGGTATCAGAGTGAATTTTGAAGTAGCATTCAAAGTTGTGAATCACATAACAGTTGTGTTGTATTTATAGTTTAAAATATTTGTTGTAAGTTTTCCAGATGATGAGCATTAAGTATGAAGATAGATTGGATGGTATATCCAACTATCTTCCTTGGAAATTTAGAATAACTGTAGTGCTCAAAGAATGGAAGATATGGAAGTTTTCTAACACCAAAATGACGAATCCTACTAACAAGGATGATTTAGAAGAACATGAATCCCTTGAAGCCATATTCCAAAAAGTGATCCTAGATGGGGTAAAAGATCATCTTATTCCACATTTGGTAGAGAAAAAGACTGTTAATGACATGTGGGATACCCTGAAACAGATATTCGAAGCGAAGAATGAGAACCGCAAAATGGCGTTGAAGGACAAGTTACACAATGTGAAGATGACCAAAGATGAAAGTATAATCTCTTACCTAACTCAAGTGGTGCAAGTCAAAGATGAGTTAGCAGCTGTAGGAGAGACTATCTAAGATTCAGAATTGGTGAGGATAGCCCTAAAGGGTTTCACCAAGAAATGGAAGTTTTTGTCAAGTGTATTGTTGGTAGGGAGAAGATTTCAGATTGGTCCAGGCTTTGGGATGATTTTACCCAAGAGGAGATTCGAGAGGGAGCTCTAGGTAGTCAATTCAACGAAGAATTCGATAAAAATGTATCCCTTGCAGCAAAGACAAACAAGAAGAAGAAATACATCAGTCAAATCAGGTACTACCATTGTGGGCATATGGGACACTATTCCTTGAAGTGTCTTGAGAAAAAGAATGTGAAAGAGAAAACTGAAAGAGATATGTCAGCATTTGCAGCAGTAGAATATTATGCCATGAAATTTGAGCAAGATTTTTCTCTTGTCTCAATTGATTCCAATCTAGGGATTTCAACCTTTGAGAATGTCTGGGTTATTGACAATGGTGCAACCAGACACATGACTGGAGTCTATGATTTCCTTTAGATGATCACAATGTTAAGGCCAGGACATTTCATCCAGATAGATATTGATAGTCCTCATATAGCTATACAAGGGGTTGGAACAATCAACTTCCAACTATACCTCGGTGAGTTCCTAGAAATACACGGGGTATTGTTTGTACCTAGGATGAGAGTTAGCAAAATATCAGTATCATCCTTTGAGGATGAAGGTTATGGAATGATGGTGAGTTCTGGACATGTCTTCCTGTATCAGAGAGATGAGCCAGTTGGGACCACTATTTTATTGGTAGATTGCAGGGACATACTATATGTATTGAGAGGGAATATAGTAGCCCAGGAGCAGGAGAAATAGGGTGGCTATTAGAGTCAAAGAATGAGGATGGTGTTGCATCTGATAGATACGGTTCTGAAGAGGAGAGTGACTCTCTCCAGAGCACTGGAAAGAGGCTCATCCAGTCCAATGATGGTACATACGAGCAGTTGGATGAGACTCGGCTCGAGTACCAGGCTTCATAGTTCCAGTTCAAAGTTGAGCATATGTCTCTGAGATTGATTCCAGAGCAAGAGGGAGTTGTTGCAGGAGTCAGAGATGGAGATAATGTTTTGAACCTTCCTCGTTAAGAGGGAGTGTTGGAAAGTTAACTTTGAAGGTCCTTTTTATAGTTTTGGTGTGGTGTGATAAAGAGGACATGAGAATTTGTCCCTTGTGTATTTATGTATAAAGTTGAGTTATATATAAATAAAATGATGATTTGTACTTTATTGTATGGGTATCACTTAAAAGTTATTTAATAACTAAAGTGAGTTAATTATTAAATGATGGTCCTAGATTTTGTAAATGAATCTCAACCACATATTAGGTGGTTATGTGAGTAGTGACAATTTTTAAAGTATAAAACTAGGGTGAAAGGGAAAATTAAAGGCACCATCAATGAAGAGAGAGAGAGAGGAGATTGAGAAACAAGGAGAGAGAAAATACCCTAGAGTGAGAATGAATCCCAATGCAAGGAGTAGGATTCGTACAACAACATTAATTACAGTTTGTCAAATATGTACAACAACACGTGTGGGGAAAAATCCCGAGGCAGACCGTACATAAGACTGACAAATCGTACAACATTTATTGATGGATGTGGCACGATTATCAAGGAATCAATAATTATAGAAAGTACAATACATACAGACATGTGGCAGAAAGTATAGTTTTGTACAGGAACATGTGATGTCGTACAACGGACTGTACAATAGTTTATATGCACATAAATCGAGGTATTTTGTTGTTGAGTTCATTTTGGGTATTTTTCCTGTGAGGGTTGAAAGAAATAATTTCATGTGTTGTTGGAAAATTTTCTGAGAATTATCCTTTAATGATAATTTTCTCTTTCTAGGGTTTTCCCCATGAGTTGGGGTTTTTCTCGCTCTTTGAACAAAATTTTGGTGTATTCATGTGTGAATGATTGCTTCAGTATTGGGAAGTTCTTGATTATGGTGGTTTATATTTCAAATTGAAGAAGTAAATTTTTAATCATAAACCCTAGTTACTCAAGTGTTTAACTTAATGTGTAAATGAAAATTTCCATATTAATGTCCTTTAATTTATTCAACCCTCGGGACATCCTTGTTGTCTAACCAAACCCTTGAAAAATTTCAAGTGCCTCTCAACCATCCACATGGACCTTGAGTGTACAGGTCCACATAATTCAATTTCCTCAACTTGGTGTATGAGGTAGTGTTCTTGTGCATTGAAAAATGTCGAAAGTAGGTGCTTCTGCATTTCACACATGAGACAAGTAATTTCTCTCCTCCAATACTTTATATCTTCTTTATCAAATTCTCTAGTTGACAACCATCTATAAGTGATGCAAAACAATCATGAGATTTAACCCAAAAAAAATTATATTACATAGCATGAATTAGTGCACAAAAATAAAATATAAGTTCTACAATTAATTAAACAAACACTAAGCACATGCAAACAATCGCTACTTACCTCATGTATTTCCCAAGATTATATATAACTTGTTTGAGATTGTTGTCGAAGTTGTCTGGGAGAGAGAGAGGTAGAACATATTGTAACAATATGCAAATCATTTCATTTTTTTTACAAAAAGTAGACAAAAAAATACCAAAAATATACACTAGGATTTTGTTAATATATCAATAATTATATGCATACCATAATAATTACCTTCATGAAGATATGTCAATCATGTGTTTTCACCCCCGCAAAATCACCTTTCTCTGTTATGATATTCTTCATGTCCGCACAAAATCTGATGGGAAATTTAATTTTTTGCATGACTTATTTTACAACAATACTTTGTTGCTTTGTTAACATCCATGGAAGTGAGTTTATATTAATTTGGTCTCCACTGCTATGGAATTGAATGACGTTTTTCATTGCATGGTTGGCTTCTTGAATAGCATTGCAAATTTTGACAACTTTTTCTTTCTCACTCGTTCCATCCAATGTTCGCCATAATGTTTCAGCCACATTCTTTTTTATATGCATTGTATCAAACAGATGAGCAATTCGTAGGTGATCATAATAGGGAAACCTACTGAATTGTTTAGGATAACTTTTAATTCCTCATGGAATCCCATTAATGCCTTCGTGATCACGACGACCATCATGAAGCATAATTTATAAAGAAAATACATAAATCAGTGTCAATTACAGTAAACAACACACAATAAACAAAATTTCATAACATTTCATATACGATGATTCATATGTACCTTGACGATTTCTATTATATTGCAACTTCCATAGGTGAGGTGTCATTCTCTGTGGTTTTAATGCAGTCTCTTGCTTCCCATTAAACAAATGTTTTTTTGTAGTTCAATACCTATGATTCTTAGAGAGGAAGTGCCTATACTCATCAAACACCTCCTTTCCTAAACTTTTGGAACGATGAGATTTGATCTTAGGACCACAAACTGGACATGAAAAATTTCCCTTCGTCTGAATACCTACATAAAGAGATTGATTATACATGTCAATTATATTTATATATAAAATGAAAGGATTATTTTAAAAAAACATGCATTCATAATATATTAATTAGTTCATAAATATAAATGCAATTAAAGTGGAACTTCTAATTTCAAACCACAAAAATGGGTTAACCATGGGGCATCATGTATTGCCCATACAAGCATTGCATGGAATTGAAATTGCATTTGTTGTATTGGTCTAGATACGTCATACATAGTGATTCCATTCCATAACTTTAGTAGCTCGTCAATAAGAGGTTCGATATATACATTCATATATTTAACTTGGTACTTACCTAATTGATTTGAACATAAAAATATTTATAATTATTGCAACCATTTAGATATATAAACCATGCACAAGAGAAAAATAATATATATATATGACATTATGCAACAAAATAAGACAAATGAGATGCCACTACATTAAAAAAAGATGAAGTTATAAACACAATATACCTGGAATAATCATCGACAACATTATGTGTTCCCTCTTTATTGACAACCACGGAGGAATGTTATTGTTGATAACAAAAATAGGCCACACCAAGTAAACAGATCTCATCTCTGTAAATGGACTGACACCATCTGTTGCAAAAGAAATCCTAAGATTACGAGGTTCTTCTTAAGTGAGGCCATTTTTCCTCCATATCTCTAAATGCATAACCATCGGCAGGAATTCGAATAATGTCATCTTGACTTATGTTCCATGCATGGTAAGCCATAAATTGTGTTATGTTTTTGCACCTGAACAGTCGTTGCAGACGTGGAATAATGGGAATATAATGAAGAACCTTGTGAGGCACCTTTTTTGTTACTTGATCTATTTGATATCTACTAATATGAAATTATGGACATTCAGTTTCAAATTCATGTTGATTATAATATATAACATGGTCATCGGGGCATGCATGAATTGCTTCATACTACATTCCAATTTATTTCATGATGACAGATAAATCTTGATATGTGGGAGGTAAAATATTTGACGGGTGTTAGCACTCAAAATGTACCTCAGGTTGTAAAAAGGTAATTTCAAGGTAACCACAAAACCAAGCTTTAGGAAAGAAAGTTGGCTTCCTTTTCTCCAGAAAGGGATCTCTCAATAATTGTTTGACAACGCCAGATATAAAAATAAAGTAAAATTCAGATTGTTGTGTTGGTTGAAACAAGGAAAGCATACAATGGGAAATGGAGTCAAAATAAATATATATCAATCACAGTATTGTTTGCATGAAATTTCTAACAAAGGCAAGGTAGCAATTTAGTCACAGTCAAAATGCTTTGGTATGGTGAAATGGAAGAAATAAATAACATTCCATCAACATGGGCATCTAACAAGGATGAATCCAATGTCAACTTTAGTGGAAAAAGTTCTGTGAATATCTAAAATCCATAGACAGAGCATATATATTTGAATTCGGTATTATCAAACACTTATTTCAGACATGAAAGAAAACATTATGGAAGTAATAACAAGAAATGCATTCACATGAGAAGAGGAAAAACAGATTGTAACATAAACAACACAGGAATCTTTGCAAAAATGGCCAGCTTCAGCTCTGTGATTTTATTAAAAATAGGTTTCAAATTACAAGGCTCAACTCTCATGGGTTCCAACCCTTTTTTCATTGTAGTAACTAGTTCTTATACAAATTGCTCCATGAGCTGAAATAACAAACTGCTAAAAATAGGCATAACTGCCTTTACATGTGTCATATGCACTTATTAACTACTTACTAATTTTGAAAGTAAACTAAATTCCTATCTAACTAATTTTTCGGCAATAAATCTTCCATGATCTTCAAAATCTTCAAGCATGTAATTTATATTTGGCTATGCCATATTTCTCTACGGGATTCCATTGATCTACATATGGTAAGTCCAAGATGGATGTTTCACTTGATAACACACGTATATCCACGTGGTCCCTATATAAATAGTCTGACAAACGTGCACACGCGGCCCTGAAAGCAAAAACCATCTCAAAATCATCTGCTAACTTGTCCACAATTGTTTTGCCTAACAATGACTGTTGCATGTCTTCAAATTTAGTATGGTCTGATCTGCATTCAATTAGCCTGTCTCGATACTCTATTACTCTTTTTATGTCAGCATGCCACCTTTCTCTTCCCAGAAGAAAGGTAGTCCCTTTTTAAATAAGGGATCAAACATGTCCAAAAACATCTTCACCTGGTGTGCCAAAATCCCAATATTTTCCTCAAGTGTGTCTAATTGATGGTGTTTATTGGCCACCTTCCTTGCCCAAGTTATAATGTATATTATGTCTTTAATATTAACTACGTTCATCTCGTCTTCTGTCAATCCATTTAGGAAATCAATGGTATTATTTGCAGTCTCTATGGGATTTTTGTTCAACCTTTCCTTCATAGTTGTCACACTTTGTTTGGATGACTTTATCACAGTCTCTTTATCCAAGATGTAGTCCATGAAGGGCCTCAATCTAGTTTCTTCTAATATAAGCATATCCCAAATTATATGCTTAGCTCCCTATATTGACATCTTCCCTGTAACCTATTTTATCAGCTTATCATTTTTACCTTGCAATTCCTGGCACTTTGCTTCCTGGTATTTTCTTTCTTGTTCTCTCTTCAAAGCCAAACTTTCCATATTTTTGTTCTAGTACTTTAACCCAACAAGCTCCAATTCCTTCAGATTAACCTGTGACATAGCTTGAACAATGGTTTGTTCACCAGATTCTGTAGAAGGTGCTTTTATCCTATATTCAAGTTCCTTTTCATTTTCCTACAACTTCTTTTCAAGTTCATCATATTTACCTTTGAGAGTCTTCTCACTCTCAACCACAAGGGACATATCTCTCTACCACTACTTTTCATTTTCTGCAAATTTAACAATTTTTCTTTGCAGTCAGTCAACTCACAATTCAAATATTCTTTTTCTTTCTCAAGCTCTATCAATTCAGAATATTGTATCAACTGAGTGGATGGGCTCTTTAGCTTCTTCTTCAGTAATTGAATGGTGTTCTCTTTTTCATTCAATAATTTTTGTGTAGAAGACCTTTTGTCTACTTGGTTGTCAACATCCAACAAATATGTTTGTAACTTTTTGGTTTGTGCTTGGTGGGCCTTGTTTTCCACCTTCTCATACTTGAGCTGATTTTCAATATTTCTCGTACTAGACTATATCCTAGATACTTTCAGTGTTGCCTTCAACAGATCAGTGTAAATAATATCCCCAGTTTTCTTATGCAAGTGAATCATATCAGGGATGGGGATATTCTCCAAGCTCATTTTCATTTCAGCAAGCTTATTCTTTGTTGCTATAGCTAAATTCAAAGTGTTTTGAGAATGATCCCTGACGGATACTAGGGATACATCCTTATTATAAAAAAATTTGACCTCGTCATACAATTTCAGAGCTTCTTCTGAAGCTACATCCTTATAATCTTTGTATTTGTCCAATAATTCTGATCTGTTTTTGAATTGTGACGTGGAATTAGTGGGTGTTTCAGCAAAATCATACTCTTTGACCTCAAATGCAAGCCCTTTCACTTTCATTTGCTTCTTTTTCTTACCCTTATCCTCTGATGCTTGGACAAGTTGTCTTGCTTCTTCAACCTTTTTTCTCTTTGGTGGTCTGCTTGTATCTTCCTCCTCTGTGTCCATGGAATCAAAGAAGTCTCTTTTATTGGTTCTTTGAGATCAGTTGGCTATTGGTGTAATCTTTTCTGCTTTTGGAACCAAGCTTGAAGTGCCAGATTGTAGTGAGCTGACTTCATTTACTGAGGAAGTAGAATCTTCTTGCATATTGACATCCCCCTGTGTCTCATGAGGGTATCCAACCGGTTTGCAACCTCAGATAGACCTGCAACCCCAAAATTTTCAAATGGCTTATTCTTATTAACTTTCCTCCTGATAGAAATAATATGATGGGGATCATAATTTATGGCAGCCTCAGCTTGAAACCCCATTTATCTCAACAAGATTTCAATCATAGGTATAGCAGACTTGTTCTTAATGATGAATGGGCCTACAGCCCATGGGAACTTGATCTCTGAAGACTTCTTAAAATTAAGGAAATGCTCATTCTCAATTCTCAATTTCTCCCTGATTAGCTCTAAAGAAAACACTCTAACAATAAAAAAATGCAGGTAGCATATAGGGTTGATGAACAAACCCATATAATCTTATCATTGTACCTTGCTCAAATAGAAACCAGTCTCCAATTATCTTTTCAGGAGAGAACTATAACATTTCCTTCATATGTGGTAACACCATGGGCAACTTTTTATGAAAGAATGCATTGTAAACCTATGACATAAGAAAATTCATGAATTTGTTGTAGTCCCTGTTCATTTCTTCTATGAGTACTGTTTCAGGGAGCTATAATTTTTCCTCATTGAATGACAGGAACATCTTAAGCAGATAAGACTGAAACCTAAAGGATCTTGTTTTGTAGAAATCCACTAGCTGAAAATGGATATTTTCAGCTAGGAATTCATCAAATTTAAGGAAAGATGACTGGAATGACTGACCTGATTGTTCTGACTCAATATGACCAGTGCTAAGGGAAAATAATAGGCTCAATAAGGTTCTGTAACATATTTATCTGTATCCAACCCTAGAACTTGACTCACGAGGGTTATGACACATTGGGTTTCTTCATTGAATAAGCTTGAATCAACAGGGAAGGGTTGGTTTTGTAGTAGGATGTAAGGTTTGAAACAGGTCTTGAATAAATCTTGTTTTTTATCAATGGTAGACTCTCTAAAATATTGGACAATGCTTTCTTCAATAAATTCTTTGGAGACTTGCGTGAACTCGGAAGGAACGAAGAATGTTTTTTTGATAACCAAAGGGCTGATTGGACATAGGATTTTAGACTTAGTAGTGTTGATGTATTGGTAACTTCGGAATGTATTCATCCGTATTTCTTATGTATTGTAACCCGATGTTTATTTTGGGATGTATTTGTAATGTACTTGAGTCATGTCATACCCCGATGTTTATTCCGGGAAGTTTCTATAATGTAACAAGTCATGTCAAGTCATTGTGGATAACCCTCCTATTGGTCAAGGGTTAAATTCCCCACAGTTATGGGGCCTTAGGGTTATTAGACTATCCTAGAGAAGTCAACCCTAGGTGAGTCATTGTAAGTCGAGGCAATAGTCTCCACCATTGTGTTACCCTTCTATTGGTCGGAGGAGGCAAAGTCCCCACAAGTTGTGGGGCACTAGGGTTATTAGACACTCCTAGAGATGTCGGCTCTAGTAAGTAATTGTTAAGTGAGGCTGACATGTTGAAGTGGGTTTCAAGTGAACGAAAGAATATAAATAGAGAGTGAGCCTCTCTATTTATCACACACACACACACTCATTGAGGCGCATGAGTGAGAGGACAAGTTGTTGGGACAAGAGAGAGATTACTGATGTCGGGAGATCATCTTTATGTTTTCGGGTTTTACTTTTGGTGTTTATTCTATCTCTGAGGAAGTTGCAGGGTTTTATCCTTTATGGTTTTCCCGAGGAAAATTCTTTGTGTCTCTTGTCTCTTGTGTTTTATTGTTGTGCATGTTATTCTCTCAGTTAAAGATCCTAAGATCATAATGCTAGCTTGAATGATAAAAATCTAACATGGTATCAGAGCTAACCTGAGAAGAAGACATTGTGCAGCTACAAAAGATAGGGATTCTTAATTTTTGGGTCTCTCTCCACAATCCATCAGCAAAAGTATGCTAAGTTGACTCTCCATTGAAGGGCGCATCTTTCTGTCGAAGCGGAATACGATTCCGAGCATTTTCAGTTTTCGGTGCGGGAAATTAGGGATTTGTATAGAAGAGGAATTGAGTGAGCCTAGCGTAGGATTTATCTCCTCATCAAAATATAATTTTAGAGACCTGTATCAAGATTTTTGGTTGGGTGAAACTCCAAAAAAGTCAAACCCTAGTTTGACCCCGAGCTAGAAAAACCCTAAATACTAAAACTACTAATTTTTGGTACATTCTCTATATCTCGATATTGACGAAGGATCAGGAGTTGAAAATCGTATATGTCGAAGATGAAATTGTGATTTACATTGTCTCCAAAATTCAGCCTCATATTCTCTATATTGTGGGAGATATGATCCCTCCAAGTTAGGGTTCCATCCTCTTCCAGAATTCATCCCTAAACAGGACACCTGGGGATAATTGATATATATTGGGCTAAACAGGTCCAAATGAAATTTATGAAGATGTTTCAGAAAGGGAAAAGACTTTATTTTCTATGGTCCAAGTTTCAGACTCAGAAGATGAACCGGTGACACGTGGAAGTCCATACAACTTCGTTGTTCTGAACGGTCCTATAACAGGTCACCTTGGGAAAATGATCATAAGTCACAATTGGTGAAACCAATTCTGATGAAACCTATGGTTTTGGATTAGGTACATGCGAGGCTACCTCAGTACAAAGGTTCAGATATATAGGAGTAGTAATTTCAGAGATACCATAGAAACAGTAACAGGTATTTCTGCAGAAGAAATTAGAAAACTAGGGCTTCCTGTTCCGGGAGCTTCCCTCCACTGTTTTAAGAAAAGGAGTACATTGGATAGCTCAACTTGAAGAGATCTATATTTATATCCAATCAGATATGAAAGATTTCAATTTTTGAAAATTAAGGTTTCTCTAACAAACCCTAGATCAACCAACTCCAGAACTAGGACGGACACCTCAAATCGGTAAGATCTAATCTTTTGCTATTTGCATTTGAGGTTCTCATTTCAAAGTGATCTATCACATCAGCTTGATGATAATCTTGGTGAAGTTGAAAAATTCCAAGCATGGAAGTATTTGATCTCTCTGAAGAAAATGAATTGGACACCTACATGAGTAGAGAGGTTCTAGTTCCAGAGGGAGATAAGGCTAAAAGCCTTACACAAGAAGAAATTGGTCAAAGCCAAGAAGATCATTATTGATTCAATCATGGATCAACTTGTACCACAAGTGTCTTCCCTAAAGACACCGAAGATGTTTGATTCCTTTACCAAGCTATTTGAAGGGAAGAACATAATTTAGAATATGACCTTAAGAAACTATTTGAAGAATGTGAAGATCCAGAATGCAGAGACCATACAGTCATATCTTGGGTTGAAATTTCCTCTAATGAGGGTCTCTCAAATCAAAGAAAAACTTGAAGTGGTAAAAGAAGAAGTGAAGAATGCAGAAGTGGTGATAGCCACCTTGAATGGTCTCCCAGGATCATGGGATTCATTCATTCAAGGAATGTGTGCCAGAAGGAAGTGATTACTTTCAGTAGACTCTGGGAAGAAGAATAAGCTCAACTAATAATAAGAGAAAAGAAGATGGGAGCAACTGAAGATCAAGCTCTCACCATCCAAAGAAGATCCCTCAAGCGATGAGGAATATCAAGAACTCAACTCTTGAAGAACCTCTTATCCATATTAGCATTTGGATAAGAAATGATGCTATTATGAATGAAGAAGTCGATGAAACTGAAGGCTCAAGAAGGAGTCTACCCACGAAACAAATAAAGATAAGTATTCAATTGTCATTTCATGATATTCTTATGCATTTGTTTATATTTAGTTAATGTATTATGCATGATAGAATGTTTGCATTAATGATAGTATACTGATAATATGCATGTGATGGGTAAGTAGCTCATGGTACTATACAACTCTCCATTGCTACTTATCTAGAATGAAACCTCTTTGCTGACATATTGGATTAGTGCACAATCTCAATGTTGTCCTGGTAGAGATGGAAGGCATCTAGAAAAGTTTCCATGAGATATGGATGAATGTTGTATTGGCTAAAGTAGTTGCATGATCATATATTTATGCATAAGAATTTGCCATTATGAATATTCCTTATGAAATGTGTCTAACCATGCAAATGAATTTGACTTGTAGGAAAGATCACATACATGATCGCCTACAAGCAAAGAAGGATGAGACTTGTTCCAAAGAACAAGTGACAACATTTCAAAATGAAAAATAATATGACGAATGCAGCGACATCATTGATGCAAAACCTTCTAAGAAGAAAGGGAAGACCGGTTCAAGAAGAATGATGTCTAGAATGCAGTATCGATACATGAAGGAAAGTTCATAGTTCCATCATGCAGTAGATGAAAACATCGTGGGATACAAGGCAAGATTCGTAGCACAAGGCTTCTCACGAAAATAAGGCATAGACTATGAAGAGACATTTGCAGCCAGTGGGAGTTGAGACACATAACAAGTAGAATCATGTGTGCGAATGAAAGAAGGCCTTGTACGAGTTCAGAAAACACCCATGGGATAACACATACATGAGGAGCTTGATGAAGATCTAAACCTTTGCTACAAGGTTGATAGAGGATGACAAGCTCACAAATGGGTGCAAGATGAACTTTTGAAAAAGTTCAAGATAGAGGATCTTGGTATCCAGTGACCCTAGATGGATACATAGAATATTAGTAGCAGAGGAAGCTACTTGTCACTCCAGTACAATATGTTTCAGTGCATAGAGTACAGAAGACAGAGGGAGTATCATGCTTCAGAGGAAGTGACTACAGAAGATCCTGAGGTTCGACATGATATGACAGGATGGATAGATTACTGATGACTCTAGGCTTTACTGAGAGTAAAGTGGATTCCAACCTTTGCTTCAAGGTTGAAGACGGAAGACCAGTGATGCTCCTATTATGTGTCGATGCACTATTTTTCTAGGCATGGAGGTGTGGTAGAATGTGGATGGAATATTCCTTGGACAAGGGAAGTATGCAATAGAGATCCTAAAGAGGTTCAGGATGATGGACTGCAAGGCCATGGCCACACCTATGGCATCGAACCTGAAGCTATTGAGCGATGCTTCATCAGAGTCGGTTGATGTTACGATGTATCGTCAGATGATTGGGTCCTTGATGTACCTAACGAACACGAGACCAGACATTTGCTTTGTTGTGAACACCTTGAGCCAATTCTTGACGTATCTGAGAAATGTTCACTTGATTACTACAAAGCATATTCTGAGGTACCTGAGGATTACAATTGATTATGGGCTCAAGTACGATGTGAATTAGAAGATTAACCTGGAGGGTTATGTTGATTCAGATTGGGCAGGCAGTGTCATCAATAGGAAGAGCACTTCAGGGTGTTGCTTCAGTATGGGATCAGGTGTGATCTCTTGGTTTAGCAGGAAGCAATCCTATGTGGCACTGAGTACAGCTGAAGCAGAGTATGTCACAGCTTGTTCAGCTAGTTGTGAGGTAGTATGGTTGAGGAAGCTACTATCTGATTTATTTGATCTCCAGTTGGATGCTACTTGTATACATTGTGACAACCAGAGTTGTGTGAAGTTGTTAGAGAATCCAGTGTTCCATGACAAGTCGAAGCATATCAAGATCAAGTATCACTATATCAGGTATATGGTGCAGAGGGGAGCAGTGAAGCTCGAGTATGTTGCGACGGATGATCAGATAGCTGATGTGTTGACAAAGCCATTGGCCAGAGTGAAGTTTGAGTACTTTAGGGAGAAGCTTGGTGTTCTCCAGATTGAGGTCCCTTCCAAAGGGAAGTGACGAGTCTGGAAGCCATTCTGACGAGCAGGTCAGATGTAAGGGCTAAGCCATTCTGTCATGGTGAGAGGATTTGGTTCCTTCCATGTTAGATATGAGTGTTGAATTCCATTCTAGGAATGGAGGTACCTGGTCAGTTACCAAGAACACTCAGTCTAGGACTGAGAGAGCCATTCTGACGAGTAGGTCAGATATAAGGGCTGAGCCATTCTGTCATGGTTAAAGGATTAGGTTCCTCCCATGTTAGATGTGAGTGTTGGCCATTATAACGAGTAGGTCAGATGTAAGGGAAACTTCCAAGCTCCGGGAGAGTGGAGGCACCTGGTCAGTTACCAGGTAGCTCAGTCCAGGACTGGGGGCCATTCTAATGAGGGTGTAGGATTTGGTTCCTACGAGATCAGATGAAAGTGCATGCCCTTCTGGTGAGTAGGTCAGATGTAAGTGCTGGGCCATTCTGGCGAGTAGGTCAGATGTAAGGGAAACTGCCATTCTCTGGGAGAATGGAGGCACCTAGTTAGTTACCAGGTAGCTCAGTCTGGGACTAGGGGCCATTCTGATGTGACTGTAGGATTGGTTCCTACAAGATCAGATGTGAGTGCATGCCTTTCTGATGAGTAGGTCAGATGTAAGTGCTGAGCCTTTTCATAGATGATAGTAGTTGTGTCCTATCATGCTGGTGAATGTGAGTGTTGGGCCTTTCTGATGTGATTGTAGGCTCCTACATGATCAGATGTGAGTGTTGGGTGTGCCTTTTTGACGAGTAGGTCAGATGTAAGTGTTGGGCGGGCCATTCTGATGAGTAGGTCAGATAGAAGTGTTGAAGAAGACCTACATAGTGGCTAGGCCTACAACCAGCATGAAAGAAGGTTGGCTCTGTAGAACTTCCTATGAGGAGAAGAATCATGAGATAACACCCGTGGCACTGATCTAGATCGAGTGAGGATCTAGATACAATGATGGTGATTCAACAGTGATGATCCAAATCGAGTGATGATCTAGATCTAGAGATGATGCTCCAGAGATGATCTAGATTGAGTGATGATCCAGATCCAGTGATGATGATCCATATCGAGTGATGATCCAGATCCAGTGATGGTGATCCAGATCCAGTGATGATCTAGATCTAGTGTTGATGATCCAGATCGAGTGATGATCCAGATCTAGATGAAGATGAATTGAAGATGAAGATGACAAGAACTCAATGATGATCCAGATGATACAGAGAAGAAGACTTGTGCTGATAAACTGTGTCTAGAGAATACCTTACTAGTTAAGAGGGAGTGTTGATGTATTGGTAACTTCAGAATGTATTCATTCGTATTTGTTATGTATTGTAACCCGATGTTTATTCCGGGATGTATTTGTAATGTACTTGAGTCATGTCATACCCCGATGTTTATTCCAGAAAGGTTCTATAATGTAGCAAGTCATGTCAAGTCATTGTGGGTAACCCTCCTATTGGTCAAGGGTTAAAGTCCCCACAGTTATGGGGCCCTAGGGTTATTAGACTATCCTAGAGAAGTCAACCCTAGGTGAGTCATTGTAAGTCGGGGCAATAGTCCCCACCGTTGTGTTACCCTCCTATTGGTCAGAGGAGGCAAAGTCCCCACAAGTTGTGGGGCACTAGGGTTATTAGACACTCCTAGAGATGTCGGCTCTAGTAAGTAATTGTTAAGTGAGGTTGACATGTTGGAGTGGGTTTCAAGTGAACAAAAGAATATAAATAGAGAGCGAGCCTCTCTATTTATCACACACACACTCACTCATTGAGGCACATGAGTGAGAGGAGAAGTTGCTGGGACAAGAGAGATACTACTGCTGTCGGGAGATCATATTTATTTTTTCAGGTTTTACTTTTGGTGCTGATTCTATCTCTGAGGAAGTTGCGAGGTTTTCTCCTTTATGGTTTCCCCGAGGAAAATTCTTTGTGTCTCCTGTCTCTTGTGTTTTATTGCTATGCATGTTATTCTCTCAGTTAAAGATCCTAATATCATAATGCTAGCTTGAATGATAAAAATCTAACAAGTAGCATCCATAATTACCCTCTCAGAAGAGGAGTAAGTATTAGCGCACCAGTCGACAAACTTAGGACAGTTAAGGGTTTGATCTATAGAAAAATAATGAAAGTATGAACTGAAAACACCATGAACCTCATTCCATTGGTCTGTAAGGATTTTTAATTTTTTTTTAACATCCTCTATAGGTCCATTTAGCAGTATTGTGTCAAAAATTTATGAATCTTTATCCTCAAATGGCTCCTCAATATTCTGATACTCCAGGTTCAGGGCTTCTACCTCTTCTACCCGAGCTATTTAAATACTTGCTCAATGAGGATAAGTAGCCTACCTGATATGTTGACAAGTGGTCCAGGGATTTTGTTTGAGCTAGTCGCTTTCACACAGTCCTAGGATTTTTCTTTCCAATGCACAGAATAAACAAATAACCCAATTCTATGTGCATGTACTTTTATATTATTTCTTCTTTCATATCATTCCTACATCTTATCCCACAAAAATAGCTCACTTCCTTCCATTCTGTATCCTTCATCTTTAGTCGTTGATCTTTCTCCTTGTTTAAACCACCCATCTTCATTCTCTGCTAAGTTTCCCCCTATTCTCCTTGCAAGTTCCAGTTGCGGATTGAATTACTACCATACATCTATCCTTTGATTGATCTTCACAGTCAACTACTTTCACCTTTTTACTCGCATCGTTCATCCAGTCTTAATCTTCTTAAGAATCATATAATTTCCCTTTTTGAAAAAATTATTTTCCTTTGATCTGAATGCACATTGATCTAAACCATCCAATTATGCCTATGTTTACTACCCCATTCCGTTGATTTTCCCTTAAAATTTGAGTGTGCATGTTCAACTAGAGGAATGGTTTCAAGCCGTAGATCTATCTCATATCAAATATGTTCCCTCTATTTCATATGCCCTTTAACTTCATTCCGCAATCTTACCTTAACTTGCAAAATAAGTATCAGTCATTGAGCTTGATCATGCTTTCATCTGGACCATTTAATGGCATGGCCCCTACCACATTTCACTGAGCCCCAAGACTTCATTCATCCATGCACTTTTAACTTGCGAAATTATTACTAGTCATATATTTGGATCTAGATTTGATCTGAGCTGTCAAAACATGAGGCTCCTGCCTGATTCTACAGATTTCCAACATAACTTACCCCATGTATTTTCACACAACAAAATTAATTCAAACCGTAGATCAGAAACCTACTTAAATCTATGTCATTCAATATTGTTGGTGTTGAATTATTGTAACTTCGAAGAATATTCTAAATTTATTTTATTGATGGAACCTTTCAGAGATGTTATTATTCCTCCGTCGGGATGATATTATTGTATTAAGTCAATAGAGAGTCATGAGGAAAACCCTTCATTGTAAGTCAGGTCATTAGCACCCTCCTAAATATAATATTAAATTGTTTTGAGTCCTCCTAGAGAAGGCGACCCTGTCAAGTTTAGTAGGGCCGACTTAATTGAGTGAAAAGTTAAGTGAGAGGAAGAATATAAATAGAGAGAGGCACCCCTCATTTGAAACACATAGACACACACTTGTGTAGCGCATGAGAGAGAGAGAGAGAGAGTCTTATCTGCATGGAGGAGAAGGACCAGTCTGAGGTTTTAAATTTTATCTTTTTTATCATCTATATTGAGGAAGCTTTTCTTGTTGGGTTTTTCCCTTCAGGGTTTTCCTAGGGTAAATCTGTGTTGATCTTGTGATACTGTTTCTTTCAGTGATACTGTATATGCTATTATTGTGAAATTGAATTGAATGTTGATAATCCAGCTTAGCATATAGAATATTAACATGGTATCAGAGCTAACCTGAATAGGACAAATTTCACAAGGTGAAAAATCCCTCTCTCCCTCTCTGACAAGAAATTAGGGTTTCGGAGAAAATTGGATTTTTGAAGATATGACTACATAGAAACTTTCACCCTCCTAGAGCGCATCCACTGAGCCTGAGATAGAAATTTTTGAGTGGGTAGATCTTTGGGAAAGTCAAACCCGAGTTTGACACTGAACCAGAAAACCAGAAAACTGCACTGTAGAATCTCACAAGTCATTTTTGAAAGGTGAAGACTTGATATCTACAGAAACCAAGCACACCAGTCAAATCACCTCGGTCAAGCGCATCTCCTAGTAAGATCAGTTTCTCATTTTCAAGAATTTCATTTTTTTGTAATCTCCTGATAAGATGGCCGCAAGCACCAAGCTTGAGGACAAACTAGAAGGCATAGAGAATTACTGAGCATGGAAATACAGAATTGGCCTCATTCTCAAGGAGAATGATCTTGACAAATATATCAAGAAATAAGTTGCAGAACCTGATGAGGTTGAAGCTAAGGAGAAGCACAAAAAGGATCTGATTAAGGCACAAAGAATTATTGTTAACTCTATCAAGGATCACTTGATCCCTCAAGTGTCATCCAAGAAGACTCTGAAAGAAATGTATGATGCCCTAGCAAGGATATATCAAGGAAGAAACATCAACAGAAATATGAATCTAAGAGCTCAATTGAAGAGCACTAAGATGAGTCATGGAGAATCCATCCAGGACTATTTCACAAGGGTCTCCAAGTTTAAGGAACAACTAGAAGCCATTGGAGACACCCTTGATGAAGATGAGTTGGTTATGATTGCTCTCAATGATATCACTATACCCTGGTATTACTACATCCAAACTATGTGTTCCATAAAGGAAAGCATGAAGTTTGATATTGTATGGGAAGATTCTATTCAAGAGGATGCTAGAGTGGCCAATAGAGAATCTCTATTGAAGGAAGATGACCAAGCCCTAGCCACCCATATTAAGAGAAGAAGAAGTCAACCCAACTTCAAGAAGGGAAACCACAAGGAGTCTCAACCTCCTAGAAGGTTCCAAAGAACAAGAGAAAGTTTCCCAAAGAGGGACTACTCCAACTTTCAATGTTTCAATTGTGATAAGATAGGACAAATTGCCAGAAATTGTCCTTTGAAGAAATAAGAATAAAAGAAGAGGAATAACAACAAAATACATCATGCACATCTATCTGAAGATGAGGATGAAGAAGAAGAAGAAGGACCTCGGAGAAAGCAAGCAAGAGAAGAAAATGCATAAGAGTATGTACTATTCTCTTCACTCTTTGGGTCTGTAACACATGGAGAAGACACATGGCTTATTGATAGTGGTGCTTCAAAGCACATGACGAGACAAAAGAAAATTCTGTCAAAACTTGAAGAAAAGAACTCTCCTTAGAAAGTATCTCTAGGAGATGACTATCAATATCCAATCAAAGGAATTGGTGAAGCAAGCTACAAGCTTGATTCAAGAAACCCCCTGAAGATGAAGGAAGTTTTATATGTACTAGGTCTAAAGAAGAACTTACTTTCTATCTCAGCATTAGATAAGAAATGATATAGAGTTACATTCATAGATGGACAAGTAGCCCAAAGGAAAGTCAATTGAATATGTAGTTGTCATCGGTTAAGAAGAAGGAGGCCTGTATAAACTCAAGGGGCATTTAGAAACAACCCTTGTTCATGAGACCACTAACCCTAGTGAACTGTGGCATAGGAGGCTTGCCCACATAAATTACAAAGCACTACTTCATGTGAACAAAGTAGTGACGAGATTACCAGACTTGAAGATCAACCATGAAGGCATTTCCAAAGGATGTGCAAAAGGAAAGAATATCAAGAATCCATTTCCAAAGAGTGAAACAAAAACTAAAGGTACGTTGGAATTAATTCATTCAAATGTATGTGGTCCAATGTCCTCCACATCCTTGAGTGGTTTTCGGAATACTATATTACATTTATTGATGACTATTCAAGAAAAACATGGATATACTTCTTGAAATCAAAGAAAGAAGTGTTTGAAAAATTCAAGGAATTCAAAGCCTTGATAGAAAACCTTTCAGAAAAAAGAATCACGACACTTCGATCAGACAATGGCAGAGAATATACTTCAAAATAATTTGAATCCTTTTGTAAATATGCTAGACTCAAGAGGGAACTAACCACTCCCTACAATCCTCAACAAAATGGTGTTGCAGAAAGAAAGAATAGAACCATCATGGAGGCAGTGAAGACAATGATATATGATCAATATCTTGCCATGCATCTATGGGAAGAAGCAGCAAGAACTGTTCCCTTCTATTCAAGACCCTAGAGGAGATGTTCACAGGAAAGAAGCCTGAAGTAAGTCACCTCAAGATATTTGGTTGTCCAGTATATGTTCACATACCGAAAGAGAAAAGAACCAAGTTGGACCCTTCCAGAAAGAAGGGAATATTTGTTGGATACTGTGAAGTATCCAAGGCATTCATAATTTACATTTCTGGATTCTATCACATGGAAATCAATAGAGATGTAACATTCGATGAAGAAGCATCTCTCAAGAGATCTAGAAAATTTCAACATGAAGAAGTATATGAGGAATATGCACCTCCCAGAAATGTAGAGGCTACATTCCTCCTTGAAGATGAAACACCTAAAGATCATGATATGATAGAACCACAAGAACCTCCCATGATGGAGATATCACAGAAGAGAAAGCCTGCTTGGGAAAGAGAAATTATACAAGAAGCATAAAGATATGGAGCTCTAGAAGGCTCCACAAGGATAAGCAAGAATCCCAATCTATTTTCCAACTATGTATCTTTAATGTGTGATCTTGTAGATCAAGAACCTACAAACTATGAAGAAGCTGTACAGAAGAAAGAATGGGTAGAAGCAATGACGGAAGAATACCAATCAATAATGAAGAATGATGTTTGGGATATAGTTCCCAAACCAGAAGGCAAGAGTGTGGTATCTTCCAAGGGGATCTACAAGATAAAACATGCAGCTGATGGAAGTATAGAAGATTTGTGGCTAGAGGTTTCTCTCAGAAAGAGGGAATTGATTATGAAGAAACATTTGCACCAGTAGCAAGGTATACTTTGATTAGAGCCATCATGGCACTTGCATCCATGATGAAGTGGAACTTACACCATATGGATGTAAAGACAACCTTCTTGAATGGTGTGATTGAGGAAGAAGTATACATAGAATAGCCACAAGGATTTGAAGTTGAAGATAGACAGACCCATGTATGCAAGTTGAAGAAGGCCCTTTATGGCCTGAAGCAAGCTCCTAGAGCTTGGTATGGAAGGATAGATAGTTTCCTAACGAGCTTGGACTTTACCAATAGTAAAGTCGACCCTAACCTTTACTTCAAGGTTATAGAATATGAACATGTCATACTATTACTATATGTGGATAACCAATTTCTGGCAGGGAATGAGAAACAGATTGTAGACTGCAAGAAGAAGCTCGCTGAGGAATTTGAGAAGAAAGACCTTGGGTTAATGCATTATTTTCTAGGTCTGGAGGTATGGTAGAACTCAGAAGGAATCTTTCTCAATCAGGAAAAGTATGCAGTAGAAATTTTGAAAATATTTGATATGTTGGAATGTAAAGCCTTGGCCACACCCATGGATACCAACCTGAAGTTGTTGGCTGATGAATCATCATAATTAGTGGATGTGACTCAATACTAACAAATTATTGGGTCGTTGATGTATCTAAAAAATACCAAACCGGACATTTGTTTTTCTATGAATACCTTGAGTCAGTATCTAGTTCAACCTAGACATGTTCACCTGGTAGCTACAAAACATGTGATGAGATATCTAAAAGGAACTATAGACTTTGGTCTATATTATGATGGAAACCATGACTACAGATTGTATGGCTATACAGATGCAGATTGGGCTGGAAGTGTCTTAGACAGAAAAAGCACATCAGGTGGATGTTATTGTCTGGGGTCTACTATGATTTCATGGTTTAGCAGGAAAAAGTCTAGTGTTTCTCTTAGCACAGCTGAAGCAAAATAAATAGCAGCTTACTCTACTAGTTGTGAAGCCATATGGCTTCAAAAATTGATGTCAGGTATATTTAACCTGGATTTGGATACCACAGTGATTCTATGTGATAACCAAAGTTGTATAAAGATGACAAAGAACCCAGTGTTCCATGATAAATCAAAGCACATATAAATCTGGTATTTCTACATTCGAGATATGATACAAAAGGGAGCCATAAATCTCCAGTATGTGAGTGCCGATGAACAAGTTGTTGATGTGTTGACAAAGCCTCTGTCTTGAATAAATTTTGAATACTTTCGAGACAAGCTTGGTGTTGTTCGAAAAGACCTTCCCCGAAAGGGGGAGCAGTGATGTTGTAGTGGGATTGTATCATCCCAGGACACTTGTCCTAAAGTGATCTGTAGACTTCTGTCTCCAAGAAAGAAGTGGGATTGTATCATCCCTGGAGACTTGTCCTAAATTGATCCGTAGACTTATGTCTCCGAGAAAGAAGCAGGATTGCATCATCCTTGGACCAAAGTTATAAAGTGATAAGGAGTGATTATCCTAAAATATTATCCGGAGACTTCGGTCTTCGAGAATGTGGTAGGATTGCATCATCCTTGCACCTAAGTCCTAAAGTGATAGGGAGTGATTATCCCGTAATAGTATCTTGAGACTTCAGTCTTCAAGAATGTGGTAGGATTACATCATCCCTAGACCTAAGTCCTAAAGTGATAGGGAGTGATTATCCCGTAATAGTATCCGGAGACTTCAGTCTTTAAGAATGTGCTAGAATTGTATCATCCCTGGACTTAAGTCCTAAAGTGATCTGTATAATTTCGTCTTCGTATTGTGGATTACATGTTGTTTCTGATGATGATGATGTTGTTGATCGAAAGATCAAAGTATTGCTGATGATGTTTCTCAAATTATTGTTGATGATGATGATGATGATTGAAAGGTCAAAGTATTGTTGATGATGATGTTGTTGATTGAAAAATACTAAAATGTTGATGATGATTTTGGCGAACAAACGATCAAAGTGTTGCTACTGCTGAAATTGAAGATGAAGACTATATGTCAAAGATGATGAAAAATCTTCCAATGATTTATAGATGTATCACCCTGATGATGTTGAAGATGCTCTCTCTCCTTCTCCTACTGTTGTTCTTGTTCTTTTAGAATACCCTTCTCGTTAAGGGGGAGTGTTGAATTATTGTAACTTTGAATAATATTCTAAATGTATTTTATTGATGGAACCTTTCGAAGATGTTATTATTCCTCCATCAGGATGATATTATTGTATTAGGTCAGTAGAGATTCATGAGGAAAACCCTTCATTGTAAGTCGGGTCATTAGCACCCTCCTAAATATAATATTAAGTTGTTTTGAATCCTCCTAGAGAAATCGGCCCAGTCAAGTTTAGTAGGGCCGACTTAGTTGAGTGAAAAGTTAAGTGAGAGGAAGAATATAAATAGAGAGAGGCGCTCCTCATTTGAAACACATAGACACACACTTGTGTAGCGCATGAGAGAGAGAGAGAGAGAGGCTTATCTGCAAGGAGGAGAAGGACCAGTCTGACGTTTTATCTTTTATCTCTTTGTTCATCTATATTGAAGAAGCTTTTCTTGATGGGTTTTTCCCTTTAGGGTTTTCCTAGGGTAAATCTATGTTGATCTTGTGATACTGTTTCTTTCAGTGATCTTGTATATGCAATTATTGTGAAATTGAATTGAATGTTGATAATCTAGCTTAGCATATAGAATCTTAATAGTTGGGCCTACCAAATTCCTCAAATGTTAAAGTTCATTTATATGTGCATGTTCTATTAGAGGAATTAATACCCACTATAGATCTCTTTTGCTTTCATATCTCTACTGTTGAAATGTGTGGGATCTAAACAATTCCGCTGATTTTGAAACATTATTTCCTTATTCAAGTTCTCATAGTGGAATCCACCTCCACCATATATCTCCTTCATCCTCTGATCCTCGTCTTTGAAAAATGAGGGACCTACATAATTCCGTTGATGTGAGAAATTTATTCCTCCTCGCATGTTGAACCAGCAGAACTTCTAATGGCCATAGATATCTTTCCAACTATTAATCTGACAGCTATTCTTATCTACAAGTTAACATCATTCCGCAGGTAATGAAAAATATTTAAACCGTGAATCTTACCTTTGTGGATTTACCTGTAGCCATTGATTTATCCTGCTGCAGATCTACACCATTCTTTCCTACCATGACATGACTATGAGACAAATTTTCCATACTTTTCTTATTTGCAAGGTCATGCTTATGAAATTTTCCACATTTTTCATTTTAAAGCTAAGAATAAACCCTTAAAAAGATTAAAAATCCCTTCTGCATACCTCTAGGTCACATGATACACAATTTTTAGACCTTACCCTTTCATTTTCACTTATCTAACCCCTTCCAATGCATTATCCCAAAAATGGTGCTAATAGTTGGCTCCAATTGGGGATGCTATCCTCCATGCAAGGTAGCAAAGAATCCGCAGACTAGTGCTTGACTTTCAAAACCTCAAAACCTCATGCATCTGTTTTTTCTTTTTCTAAATATAAAAATAAAAATAAAGATAAAGAAACATGGATACCCCTCCAGATCTTAGGTCCTTCTCTTCTGGCTTCAAATATTTTGTCTCACCATATGTACTAATGCAAAAATAAAGAAATATATACATTCTATTGTAGAAAAATAACCTGCTATCCTTAAAACAGGTAATGTTTTAGAAATATTCCATTCACATGGCCTCCTTTCAGCTGAGACCCATCCTGATGTTGTAGACTGAATGCATTATCCCCTCTAAATGTTGCTTTGATGTATGGACCTACCCACATATGATCAAATTTTCCATGTTTATCTTCTCTAGGAGCATCCCACTTCAAGACCAAATCATCAATCTGGAACTGTTCTTCCTTAATTTTCCTACAAAAGTATTCTTCATCTTTTCCTGATGTGTTTGTAATAATAATAATAATAATAATAATAATAATAATAATAATAATCTATTTGTAAGGTCACTTCCAAGCGAGACACCAAATTGGTGTATGAGACCCCCTTGTTTGTGGGACAAGGGACCCCCCTCTGCGCAGCGATTTAACTGCTAAAGTCTACAGAGGTGTACATACACTACCCCCCTCTAGATTTGAACCCGTGACCTCCTAAGAGGAAACACATGCTCTTAACCATTAGGCCCACTCATTGTACTTTATCATAGGCTTTGTCCATGATTTCATTCAGTTCTATTATCTGATTAATCCTTCTTTGCATATGGTTTGGCTCATCTTCCTGCTCTTGCAATAACTTCATGACAGGAAATCCCAAAGATGCTAAAAAAGAAACTTTGGCTCCATAAACCAACTGGAATGGTGACATTCCAATTGCCCTTTTTGTGCTAATTCTGTCAGCCCACAAGGCATATTTTATCTTTGTATGCCAAGCTCTTTTTGTTTCTTCTAATAACTTCTTAATTATTCTTACCAAGCTCTTGTTGGAAGATTCAGCTAGTCCATTTCCCTATGGATAGTAATCAATAGAATGGTTCAAATTGATATGGTACTTATGACAGAAGCTTGTCGTCTGCTTTGACTTGAAAGCAGGTGCATTATCTGGCACAATTCTCTTGGGACAACCAAACCTAGCCAAAATATTATTCTCAATAAATTCCATGATCACAGCATTAGTATCTCTCCTTGTGGGTATAGCTTCAATCCATTTTGTAAATTAATCCATTGCTGTCAAAATCCACCTTTGTTGACCTGAAGAATTTGGGTTGATTTCCCCAATAAAATCTAACCTCCACTGCTGAAAGGGTGCCTCTACTGAAATTGGATTAAAAGGGAGTGGAACCAGCTTACTTTTACCATGAAAAATATGACATGGGTGACATGTAGTGATATCCTTGTAGATGTTAGAAAACATAGAAGAACAGTAAAAACCAGCTCTCAAAAACTTATTAGCTTTCACCTTCCAAGAGTGGTGTCGTCCACAGCCTCCTTGATGAAATTCCTTCATTGTCTGTTGAGCTTCATTTTCCAATAGGCAATTTAACAACACACCACCAGGGTCCTTCCAGTACAGGTATTGATTCATAATGCAAAACTTTGCAGCCTTCAACTTTACAGATCTGACTCTAGTTTTACTCAACCCTGCAGGAGCTTATATATTTTGCAGCATATATATGATATCACTGTACCATGGAGAAAGAGAAAAATATGGCAATACCTGTAATCCAACATCAAGTTGGTTTGAATTATTGGACAAGAAGTTGAGTTGTAGAGACTCACAATTAGAATATGTCATTAGTTTGGAAAGTCCCTGTCCCTTGATCAACTTTGTAGACTTGATTTCAAGATCATGCTCCAACAACACAACAGTCCATTTTTCTCTTTAACCCTTTGGATCTGGTTGAGTGATAATTCTCTTTACCACATTGCTTAGGACATATGCAACAATATGTGAATGGAGAATATACACTCTGAAATCCTTCAAGGATTTCACCAAAGCATAAGCATGTTTTTCCATGATATCATACTTTAGCTCTCCATCTCTCAATACCTTACTGAAGAAAGCAATGGGTTGCTCTTCATTCTCGTTATTTTTCTGCAGTAGGACTCCAGCTATAATATGCGTAGATGCATAAGAAAATACTAAGAAATATTTAGTAAAATATGGACTCACCAAAATTGGGGATTCAGTGATGGCCTTTTTTATATATTTAAACGATTTCCTAGCATCCACTGTCCATTTTATTTCATTCTCTTTCTTCAGCATATTGGTAATGTTTCTCAGTATTTCAGAAAAACTAGGAATGAATCTCCTCAGAAAATTTACCTGTCCAATAAATGACTGCACCTATTTCTTACTCCTGGGCTCTTCAACCTTTAAAATTACATTGACTCTTTCTCGATCAATTTTAATGCCATATTTTGAAATGATATGTCCTAGCAACTTTCCCTCTTCCAATGCAAAATTAGATTTCCTGGGATTCAATGAGATACCATACTTTATGCATTTCAGAAAAAAAATTCTCCAAATGTTTAACATGTACCTTGTCAAACCTGGAATAGACAATTATATCATCCATGTAAACAACTACAAACTTGTCTTTCTCTTCTGCAAAAGCAATACCCATAGCACGATGAAATGTAGCCCCTGCATTCATGAAACCAAAGGGAATTTTGGCATACATGAATGTACCTCATGGTGTATTAAATGCAATATTCTCTTGGTCCTCAGGAAACACCTTGATCTGATTATACCCTGAGAATCCATCCATAGTATAAATCCTCTCAGCTCCTACTACTTTTTGCAAATTGCGGTCCATCTTTGGTAATGGGTAGTCGTCTTTTAATGAAACTTTGTTGATATTTCTAAAATCCACACAAAGTATGATTTCACCGTTCTTCTTTCTAACAGGTACTAAGTTATCTACCCACTTAGAAAATCTCGGAGTTACAATAATTTTAGCATTGAACAACTTTTTGATCTCTTTCTCTATCACAGGCAGCAACATGGAATTTATTCTTCTCAGCTTTTGTCTGAATGGGTTTTCTCCAGGCTTTATTGGGATGGTATGTTGTATGACAGAAGTATCATACTCTTTCAGGTCCTCATGGCTCCAGGAAAATACATTTGTGTCTTTCTTCATCAAATTTATATACTCTTCTTTTTCTTTTGCAGGTAAATTCTTGGACAGCTTTATAACCCAAAGTTTTTCTTCAGTGCCTATATGTTGGTCTTCAACAGCATTATCAGCAGGTCGAACTTTAGGATCCTTTGCAACATCATTTTGGTCAAACAATTTTTCTAAAGGAATCAAACCTATTGGAATAAAATTACTTTTAAACTGAATTATGTATTTTCTCCGTATAATATTTTTCAATTTTTTATTTTTAACCTTTTCATCTTCAGTCTATACATCATCTTGGAAGTTCTCAAAATTTTCATTCTCTATATCAATCTGAGTATTTACAAATTCATCAGACATCTTCAGAAATATCTTTATATGCATGTCATCATCAAAAACTTCCCAGTATTTGGAGTTGTCTGGTATAGAAGGTCTATTTAAAACTTGGACTTTATACTTTTCTGAGAATAAAGGGGAGTTTTGAAATCACCAACAGTTGTAGCCAAAGAATCAGCTACATGGTTGTCTATTCTGGGGACCACCCTAATTTTATGCCCTGTAAAATAATTACCAAATATGTCCCAATATTTGTTCATGTATGCTCTCATCCTGGGATTTTTTGTTTGGTAACTATCATTCACCTAGTTTAGCACAAGTTTTGAATCCCCAAATACTTCTATTATTTTTCTCCCATATCCTTCAAAGCATTCAATCCTAGCAGTAGAGCTTCATACTCATCCACATTATTAGTACACTCAAAAGTCAATTTGTAAGATAAATATTTAAAATCTCTGATTGGAGACATAATGTACACACCAGCACCAGCCCCATTCTTTGTAATGTCCTTTTTTGAAATTTTATTAAATGACCAATTCTTTCACTTGTTTTCCCTATTTCGACCTTTGACTAGTTTTGATGTCTAGGTCTCCAAATTGGCCCAAATGCTCCCAAATATTCTCAGAGTGTGTATGAATGATATTAATACTTGAATATTGTGTTCATAGATTATTTATAACCCTTCAATCACTTCTGCAAACTATTTTTATATTCTGATCAAAGTAGGAGTCTTTACTAGCAAATTGGGGTTCCAATTCCCCCGAAGTAAATGCTGGAAATGGATTCTCAAATGCTCCCAAACCCACTCGAATTTATGAACAGAGGAATGCGATGTGTAAGGGAAATTTTTAAGGTCTCATATGCATCATGGTTTATTTTATACAGTCTATTATGACTCTCTCCAAAACAGCTCCCAAATCATTATTTCGACCCTTGGGGAAAAGGCACCAAATCTTCTCCCAATGCAATTAAAATGAGTAAAATGGATTCCAATGCTTAAGTAATGAACATGAAACTTGTAATAAACATTAATTACAGTCCATTCATCATACATTTATCAGATATGCATTCCTCCATTCGAAACAATCAGCATTACCATGGCATATATCAAAATAGAGTGGAAATGGTCATTGTTTGCTCATTAAAAGTCAATTTGACATAAAAATCTTGGGTATTTCGAATTAAAAATTTATGATAATGAATAAATTATCATATTGAACTTATTACAATCATAAATATACCAGGATAATCTTTCCCACAAAGTACAATAGCTCACCCAAGGTGCAATCCCTCCATGAGCTTGAATATGCAATGAAAACTGGAAATGGTTGAGATGAAGTGTTGCAACAGAAGAACCCATGATATTATCTGTATATTACAACTGAAATTAAAACTCCATTAAATCTCCATGAAATACCTGAGTGTCCTCTCCAAACACCAACTTGGATGGGAATCTTTCACCCTCGAAATTGGCTAAGGCAAGAAAACTAGTCATCCACTAGCTCTCACAATTCACAAATGACAATTTCTCAAACGATCAAAAGACCTTCTCTTGGTTGCTTCATGTATTTTATAAACATACTTAGAATTCTAAGGTTCCTAATCCATCCACAAACTCAATCCAATTCGAATTTGGGTGTGTGCTCATGATTTTCCATGTGTCCTCCCTTTCCTAGCCTTCCACCTTCCCCAAATTCGAGTAGGAGCCCATTCAGCTTTCCCAAATCACATGAGAGCTCTCTTAGATGATCTATTTCTACCTGGCATGTAAGATATGTCATATTTCATCCTTCGGATCTGATTTTTTTCATAGGTGTCATAGCATCTTCATCATTGTTGTCATATAGCTAGGGAATCTAGTCCAAGTGTCTCACTAGCTCCAAAATGACTCTTCATCTCCCATGTAAGTTACATTTCTTCCCAAATTCGACCTATGATGCATATTTCCAAGTGTATTATCCTTCTAACTCATCCAAGAACCTTTATGCTTCCCATGGATTCGAAATTGCAAGAGGAGGATGCCATGTGGCACAAAATTTCTAGCTTGTGTGGGCCCCATAGTCTCCATGTGTCTCCATGCTCCATTTCCACTTCAATTTTCTCTTGTATTTATTTAATAAGCTACATTATTCAATATTTATCCCATTATAATGTATTAACATCATTTATTATCTCCCTTATTAAAATTACAAATGTATCCATCCAGCCTAGGGAACTAGTAGGATTGATGGAATTGTCCTGCTATGCAATTATTTGAATGGAGACATTACAGTCCTCCCCACCCAAGATTGATTGTCCTCAAGAAATTTCAGATTTTAATGCTGAAAAATATTCTCATCTTCCCATGTGGCATCTTCACTTCGTAGATCCTTCCATCGTACTAAGTATTCTTTGATAGTTATGCTCCTCAATCTCCTTTCCTTGTCTTCAGAATCTTTTCCAGAACAAGTGTGAGCTAACCTTCATCATCCAAGGGAGGAAGTATTTCTGAAGTGAAAATTTTCTGACCAATAGATTTTTTGAGACAAGAAACATGGAATACATTATGGATTTTACTCCCTTTTGGGAGTTCCAATTCATATGCTACTTCCCCAATCTTTCGAACTACCTTGTATGGGCCATAGTATCTTGGTTTTAGATTTTTTGTCCCATTATTTTTTAGAGATGTTTGTTTGTATGGATGAATCCTCAAATATACTAAATCATTAACCTGAAGGGTTATTTCTTCTCTATCTCTATCTGCATATTGTTTTTGTTGATTTTGGGAAACCTACAAATTGTCTTTCAAAAGCTTTAAAAAAGTTTGGCTCTCTTCCACCCAATATTTAGCTTTTGGAGCTCTACTATCACCAAATATCATATCAACAAATTTAAGTGCATCATAAAAATATAATTCTTTGAAAGGAGACATCCCTATTGACATATGAAAAGTGGTGTTGTGTCAAAACTCACCCAAGTGTAGCCATTTTGTCCATGCTTTTTGCTGCTCTCCCACATAGTTTCTTAGGTACCCTTCCAACCATTGGTTCACCCTCTCTATTTTTCCATCAGTTTTTGGATGATATCTTGTACTTGGATTTAACTGAGTGCCCACCAATATAAAAATTTCTTGCCAAAAAGCACCCATGAATCTACTATCTCTATCACTTACAATGCTCTTGGGGAGCCCATGCAATCTGAAGATTTCTTTGAAATAAATATCAGCCACTTTTGCAGCACTAAAGGATGATGTAATAGCAAATAAATGAGCAAATTTTTTCAATCTATCCACTACCACATATATGCAATCCTTACCCAAATATTTGGGAAACCTGGTGATGAAGTCCATTGAGATGTTGTCCCTTTTTTACTCCAAAATGGGCAATGGTTGCAATAAACTAGCTGGGAATGTAAGTTCTGATTTATTTTGATGACATACCTTACACGCATTCACATATTTCTAAACATCTTCCTTCAGCCCCTTCCAAAAGAATATTTTCCTCAATTGCCTATAATTTTTGAAAATCCTCGGATGGCTAGCTAGTGGGGAATCATGTGCTTCTTGCAAAATTTTGTACTTGAGCTTTGAATCTTGAACCAAATAAATTATTCCCTTATAATATATCAGCCCATTAAAAATCCTATAGTTATCATCACCCTTGATTCCATCTAACACATCACAAGCAATTTTATCTTTGGCATACTCAACTAGTAACATATTTTTCCAATCTTTAGCAATGTCCATGAGAGAAAAAGAAGGTCTTCGAGATAATGCATCTATTGAAATGTTATTCTTCCCTTTCACATATTCAATATCAAAATAATAAGCTTGCATCTTGCTTACCCACTTTTTTTTCCTTTCATTTAGATCCTTTTGGGTGAGGAAGTTCCTTAGACTATTGTGGTCAGTTTTCACCACAAACTTGTTTCCTACCAAGTATTGTCGAAACTTGGCCAATGCATGCATTATGGCCAACATTTCTTTTTCATATATGGAGTAGTTTTTTTCATGATGCTGCAACTTTCTACTCTCAAAGGCTATAGGGTGTTGGCCTTGCCTTAGGACAGCCCCTATTCCTCCACCTAAAGCATCACATTCAACAACAAAAGGATTAGAAAAATCAGGTAATGAAAGTATGGGACAACTACTCATTACATATTTCATTTTTTGGAAGGCATTCTCAACCTCTTTATCCCACTTGAAATCATCCTTCTTAGTCAAATCAGTGAGTGGAGAAGCCAACTTGGAGAACCCTTTCACAAACTTTCTATAATAGGTGCATATTCCAATGAAACCTCTTAATTCGGTGATGTTTTTTGGTGATGGCCATTCTAAGATAGCCCTGATTTTTTCCATGTGTACTTTCACTCCTTCTTTCCCAATAATGTGCCCAAGATACAATAGTTCCTTCATCCCAAATTCACATTTAGACATCTTAGCAAACAAGGATTGTTCTTGCAAAGTTCTTAACACAATCTCTAGATGATGCAAGTGCTCTTCCCAAGTTTTACTGTAAATGAGAATATAATCAAAGAAGACCAAAACAAACCTTCTAAGTTGCTTGCAAAATATTCTGTTCATGCATGCTTGAAATGTGGCTGGAGCGTTGGTTAATCCAAATGGCATAACAAGAAACTCAAAGTGACCATAATGACATCGAAAAGCAGTCTTTTGCACATCTTCTTCCTTCATTCGAATTTGGCAATAACCTGATCTAAGGTCAATTTTGGAGAAATATTTGGCTCCAAATAGTTCATCCATGATCTCATAAATCCTATGAATAGGAGACCTATTCTTTATGGTCTTCTTGTTCAAAGCTCTAACATCTATACACATCCTCAAGGTTCCATCTTTTTTCTTTACCAACACTACTGAAGAAGCATAAGGGCTAGAGCTTGGTCTAATGAGTCCCAACTCTAAGAGTTCTTACATGGCCTTCTCAATCTCATCTATGAATTTCTTGGGATTTCTATAAGATGGTATATGAATTGATGGAGTAACCTCCTCCACCAAAACAATGTTGTGCTCAACCCCCCTATTAGGTGGTCTACCATGTGGAAGATCTCTAAAAACTTTTTCATACTTTTTCAATAGTTTCTCTATCTCCTTTGGGTGCTCAAAAAACTGTATGTTTGTCTTGGTAAATGTGATATGGCATTCAGAACCCCATTCTATGTCCCCATGCCTTAATATATATCTCATACTATTGCAATTCACTACTTTATTTGGGTAAGTGTGCTGCCCTCTCACAACCCTTAGTACACCTTTCGAATCTTGAAATTTCGTCTCAGGAATTTGATAATTTATTGTATGCTCCCCTATATAATACATCCATTGCACTCCCAAAACCACATTAGTATCATCAACATCAACCACATAAAAACTATCAACAAAAGTATAGTTACCTACGATGACTTGCAGCTTTGGAACCCATGTTTTGCACTGCATTGTGTTGTGACTGGGAATGACAACTGTGAAGCCATAGAATGGTTCAATAAGTATATTCCTTTTCTCCACTATATATGCGTCAATTAAGTTATTTGTGTCTCCTCCATATACCAAAACTGAAGCTCTTTGTCCTAATACCACACCCTTTCATCGAATTGTGTGATAGCGAGGCACTGCTGAAAGTACTGCCATTCTTGCTTTGTCCGGTGAAGGCTAGTTTTCTTCTTGTCTTTATTCTTCAGTTGTTTTCTCATATTATTCCTCTTGATCTGAATTTTTTCCTTCTTCATCCATACCCCCTTCATACTCATCATTATTAGAAAATAATTCTATGTATTTAGCTTTTCCCTTCATGCATTTATGCCCCGGTGTCCATGGTTGAAAGCATGTGAAGCACATTTTTTTCTTCGAAGTTCATCCCTATTTAGTCCTTATTTCTTATTCTTTTCAATTGAATCTCTTTTCAAAGGCTTCTTATCAGGTCCATCTCTTTTCCAATGCTTCTTTTCAAATTTGAAGTTAGGCTTGGGAGGAAATCTTGTTCTAGGAAACACATTTTGGAGATCTCTAGTCAAGCTCATTGCATATTTTAATGTATTGGGGTTGTAACAAAACCTTTTAAGGGTTTAGAAAAACCTTCAGTGAATAGAAATACTAACCTTCCCATAGACACATCAGCCACCTTGACTGATAATTTTTTAAATTCCATCATATAATCAGTCGGGGTCCCAACTTGCTTCAGTTGTGCTAGTTCTTTGAAAGACAATTCGGGATCTTTTTGCTCAAATATCTCTAGTACCATGTCAATAAATTCTCCATATGTGTTAACCTGATCATGACCCAAAGTTTTTATGCCATGGAACTACCATTCATTGGCATCTCCTTCCAAGTGCAATATGGCCATTTTTAAGGCATCTTCTTCCACCATTGGATTCAGCTAGAAAGACACATCTAATTTTTGCACCCAAGTGTTAGCAGAACTTTGAGAGGAACCATAAAAAGTAGGGAGTGGCACTTTACTAATGGCACAATTTAGGTCTTTGTTTTTGTATAGAGACTTATTATATTCCTTATTTTTGAGTTTGTTTGCAGCAAGAAATTACTGATCAAATGGTACACTTCTTTTACAATCTTCATTCAATTTATCCCATTCTTTTGTCATTGTAGAAAGTTCAAGTTGAATGTTAGGCTCTTCTTTGGGTACAAGAAATTTAGGTGCAGTAGGCCTTGGTGTGATCTTAAATTCATGGGGTCTATTATGGGTCCTGTTCTTGAGAAAATATGCTCACCCATTGTCTTCTTTTCTTATGATTGTGAACTACTGCTATCTCCTATTACTCCTAATTTGCTTCCAAATTGGCTAACCAAAAATTTGAATCCTTTCATAAGATGTTGGTTCATGTTATTGGTTATTTCATCAAATATAGGTTGTATGAGTTCAATATATTCCACCTTATCATGATTAGTGTATCCGTCCCCCTCATTAGTCATAGTTTCAGCAGAATGTACCTCTTCTTCTATTACTTCTTCTTCTTCAAGAAAAACACCTTCAACTTCATGGTCTAAGGGTGGTGACTTATTGATTTGACTCCTATTTAATACCATCAAGTGCCAAGACCATGCTATGATACCACTTGTAATTTCCCTTTTTGAAATTTTATTAAATGAACAATTTTTTCACTTTTTTTCCTTATTTCAACCTTTGACTAGTTTTGATGTCTAGGTCTCCAAATTTTCTAAAATGCTCCCAAATATTCTCAAAGTGTGTATGATTGATATTAATACTTTAATATTATGTTTAGATATTATTTATAACCCTCCAATCACTTCTAAAAACTAGTTTTATATTCTGGTCAAAGTAGCAGTCTTTACTAGCAAATTGGGGTTCCAATTCCCCCGGGGTAAATGCTGGAAATGGCTTCTCAAATGCTCCCAACGCCAATCGAATTTATGAACAGAGGAAGGGTAGGTGTAAGGTAAATTTTTAAGGTATAATATTCATAATGGTTCATTTTATACATGTTTTTATGACTCTCTCCAAAACAACTCCCAAATCACTATTTCGACCCTTGGGGAAAAGGCACCAAATCTTCTCCCAATGCAATTAAAATGAGTAAAATGGATTCCAATACTTAAGTACTGAACATGAAACTTATAATACACATTAATTACACTCCATTCATCATACATTTATCAGAGATACATTCCTCCATTCGAAATAATTAGCATTACCATGGCATATATCAAAATAGAGTGGAAATGGTCATTATTTGCTCATTAATAGTCAATTTGACATACAAATATTGGGTATTTAGACTTGAAACTTTCTGAGAATGAATAAAATATAATATTTAACTTATTAAAATCATAAATATACCAATATAATCTTTCCCACAAAGTACAATAGCTCACCCAAGGTGCAATCCCTCCATGAGCAGGAATATGCAATGAAAACTGGAAATGGTTGAGATGAAGAGATGCAATAGAAGACCCCATGAGATTCTCTGTAGCTTAAACATGAAATTAAAACTCCATGAAACACCTTAGTGGCCTCTCCAAACACCAACTTTTATGGGAATCTTTCACCCTCGAAATTGGCTAAGGCAAGAAAACTAGTCATCCACTAGATCTCACAATTCACAAATGACAATTTCTCAAATGATAAAGATCCCTTCTCTTTGTTGCTTCCTGTATTTTATAAACATACTTAGCCTTATAAATTTCCCAATCCATCCACAAACTCAATCAATTCTAATTTGGGTGTGTGCTCATGATTTTCCATGTGTCCTCCCTTTCCTAGCCTTCCACCTTCCCCAAATTCGGGTAGCAGCCCATTGAGCTTCCCCAACTCATATGAGAGCTCTATTGGATTCTCTATTTCGACATGACATGTTAGATATGTTATATTTCAGCCTTCAGATCTGATTTGTGTCATATTTTTCATAGCATCTTCATCATTGTTGTCATAGAGCTAGGGAATCTAGTCCAAGTGTCTCACTAGCTTCAAAATGACTCTTCCTCTCCCATGTAAGTTACATTTATTCCCAAATTAGACCTATGATGAATATGGCCAAGTGTATTATCCTTCTAAATCATCCAAGAACCTTTAATATTCCCATGGATTCAAATTTGCAAGAGGAGGATGCCATGTGGCACAAAATTTCTAGCTTGTGTGGGCCCCATAGTCTCCATGTGTCTCCATGCTCCATTGCCACTTCAATTTTCTCTTGTATATATTTAATAAGATAAATTATCAAATATTTATCCCATTCTAATGTCTAAACATCATTTATTAGCTCCCTTATTAAAATTCCAAATGTATCCATCCAACGTAAGGAAATAATAGGATTGATGGAATTGTCTTGCTATGCAATTATTTGAATGGGGACATTACATTCTTACTTATGGACCCATCAAAATACATTGTCCACAATCCTTCTTCATTATGTTTCGTTTCCAAAGCTTATTTTCTCAACAAATTCCTTATTCTCCGATAACTCTATTTGTATAGGCATTTCAGGATCAATATGAGGGCCATCATTAAAAAATATAGAGGATCCTAAATCGGTATATCAACAGCATAAATAGGATGATTTTCAGGATTATTTTGACTGTTAACCACATAATCTAACCTCTTCTCACTATACATCCTTTTGCTTCCTCCAAACAAAGGTATAGTGGCATATGGCATATCCATTTGCAGGGTTCCTTTCAATTTTGATGCCCAATATCTTGACAACAGCATGCCAAAATTGGGAGGAATGTCAGCTACTACAACATCTATAACAATGCTCTTGACTAGAAGTTGTCAAAGGATTACTACCATATCTTTTATCAATCCTGGACATATTACTTTCCTAGAATCAAAAGAATGCAGGTCTTTGTAAGGCCTAGTAACCTCCAATCCCATACTTTCTACTACCACCCCTGGCATAAGATTATGAGATGCACAAGAATCTAACATGGCATTGTGCAAGATCATATCATGTACATTAAGACTTAGATAAAAAGGAGGGAGTTCCTCATCATCTATTTCTTCAATTTTAGGCCTAAGGACAATAGTAGGGGAATCATCTGTGGCTTCTAAAATATCCGGTTGTTTCTCACCCTGATTCTTGACCATTTTTGTAATATTCTCCTTGTATTCATGTTTCCTCAACATTTCATTAAAAGGAATAGAAATCTTGATTTTGGACAACTCTAACTACATATTGAAGGATGAGATTGGTCTATCTACATCTATTGGCACTGGCTATTTATTTTATTTTGACTTTTGCTCTTTATTTTATGGATTTTTATGTACAATGGTATCTTTATGTTTTTTATTTTTGTTTTTCTGAATTTTTTTGGGTATTGGAAAGATTATTTGAATTGGGCTTTCCTTTATTTATTATTACATCATGACTTCTCAACTTTAGCTTTTTCTGAAAATCATCAATGGCATTTTGGTACCCTCTCTAATATTGTTCTGAGTCCATCTCTGAAATAGGATGGTCATCTTTCTGAGCAAATAAATTATGCTCCTCCTCAGTTAAGTATATTTCAGAATCAATATCATCAAAGTGATGAATCTGACTATCCATTGGATCTTCTTCTCCCTCCTCATCAACCAAATTTCTAGGAATGGTGGTCTAATTTGTTGATCTTCGGGGTTTCTTTGGTTTCTTAGAGGAGGAGGACGTCTTCTAAAATTTGGATTTCTTACTTGATTTTCAGGTTTCTCCCTATTAGGTGGTATATTGTCTAGAGCCAACATGTCCCTCAATCTCTCCATGGTTTTCATCATCATTTCAAATTTGACATCACTTGCAGAAGAAGGGGTAGAGGTAGATGGTTGATTTTCTTTTCTTCTCCTAGTTTCCTCCACTCTATTTTTCATTTTCCTTGAGGCCATCAAGTTTTCCTCCATTTCTAGAGAATCTTTGAACATAGCAGGAAAACTTGCAGACTTCCTTTCTCTTAATAACAATGCAAAATCACTTTCAAAGGCATTTGCATAGTGAAGTTTAGCAACACCTACCAAGGGTTTAATATCAGCAGGAATTGAATTGTATACCCTCATAAATCTAATGGAAAACTCATGTACATAGTCAAAATTCCATTTCTTTAAATTGTTGTATTTAGACAGTATTTGTAAAGGGCTCTTCTTTGCATTCCACCTATCCAAAAAAAATGTCTAAAAAGCTTCAAAAGTGGGAATAGAACCTGTTGTCAAGTCCTTAAACCACCTTTTGGATTCCCCAGACAAGCTCTGTGTAAACAACCTAATTTTTGCATCATCATACTCTACCTCCTCTAAGTCAATAAAATCTTCAAAACGGTCCATGTGTTGTCTTGCTGTAAAAATTTCCTCCCCATTGTATAAAGAAATTCTCTGTGAATAATTTTGAGGGAGATCATGTAAAGCAGCAGGAAAAGCCAAAGGTGCAAACCTGGATGTCATTGGTCTAGGTGGATTTTGAATAGTGGGAGGGCTATGAGGAGGACTATGAATAGGGCTTGTAGTTTGAGGTTGAAAAGTTTGTGGAGGAGAATTATTTCCTTCTAATTTTACAGTGTTTTCCAAGTTATGCCATAGAGAATCTAGCAAATATGATTCAAATTTATTGGGATTAACTTCTGTTTGTCTTAAGTCTGATTCTGCTTTTGATCTTAATAAATACTTTCCAACATTTAATCCAAAATCCAAATCTTGAAAACTATAGAACTCTTCTTGAAATAAAGACCTTTCAATTTGAAAAGTGCTAGCTTTTTCTTTTCCACTCCTATGCCTAAACAAACTTTCTGGGTTTTCCACACTTTGTAAAATTTCAGAATTAGGATTACCTCGTGTGTGTGCCCTCCTAGAAGTTAGGATGTCTTCTGAAATATTCTTTAAAAATCAACATGGAGTCGCTAGTGAAAATGTACAACCTTCTTCACATGCAGAAATCTTTGTTTTCCCACAGAAATCATATCTTTCTTGGAATCTTGAAATCTTTGTCGTTCCTCCCAGGGCATATTTGAATTCTTGTTCCCTGACAACGGCGCCAATATGTTAGCATTCAAAATGTGCCTCGAGTTGTAAAAAGGTAATTACAAGGTAACCACAAAACCAAGCTTTATGAAAGAAATTTGGCTTCTTTCTCTCCAGAGAGGGATCTCTCAATAATTGTTTGACAAGGCCAGATATAAAAATAAAGTAAAATTCATATTGTTGTGTTGGTTGAAACAAGGAAAACATACATTGGGAAATGGAGTCAAAATAAATATATATCAATCACAGTGTTGTTTGCATTAAATTTCTAATAAAGGAAAGGTAGCAATTTAGTCACAATCAAAATGCTTTGGTCTAGTGAAATGGAAGAAATAAGTAACAGTCCATCAGCAATGGGCATCTAACAAGGATGAATCCAATGTCAACTTTAGTGGAAAAAGTTCTGTGAATATCTGAAATCCACATACAGAGCATATATATATGAATTATGTACTATCAAACACTTATTTCAGACATGAAAGAAAAAATTATGGAAGTAATAACAAGAAATACATTCACATGAGAAGAGGAAAAACAGACTGTAACATAAACAACACAGGAATATTTGCAAAAATGACCAGCTTCGGCTCTATGATTTTATTAAAAACAGGTTTCAAATTACAAGGCTCATGAGTTCCAACTCTTTTTCATTGTAGTAACTAGTTCTTATACAAATTGCTCCATGAGATAAAATAACAAACGTCTAAAAATAGTCATAACTGCCTTTACATGTGCCATATGCACTTATTAACTACTAACTGATTTTAAAAGTAAACTAAATTCCTATCTAACTAATTCTTCAGCAATAAATCTTCCATGATCTTCAGTATCTTCAAGCATGTAATATATATTTGGCTCTGCCATATTTCTCTACCGATTTCCATTGATCTATAGATGGTAAGTCCAAGGTGGACATTTCTCTTGATAGCACACACAGCTCCACATGGTCCTTGTATGAATAGTTTGGAAAACATGCACACATGGCCCTGAAAGTAAAAACCATATCAAAATCATCTGCCATCTCGTCCACAATTGTTTTTCATGATCATGACTACTACATGTCAGCAAATTTAGTATGGTCTGATCTGCATTCAATAGCCTGTCCCAATACTCGTTTTGTGTCAGCACGCCGCCTTTCTTTTCCCAAAAGAAAGGCCTGCCCATTTTTTAATAAGGGATCAAACATGTCCAAAAACACCTTCACCTAGTGTGCCAAAATCCAAATCTTTGCCTCAATTGTGTCTAACTGATGGTGTTTATTGACCACCTTCCTTGCCCAAGTTATAATGGATATTTTATATTTAATATTAGTTTTGTTCAGCTCGTCTTCTGTCAATCCATTAGGAAATCAATGGTATTATTTGCAGTCTCTATGGGATTTTTGTTCAACCTTTCCTTCACAGTTGTCACACTTTGTTTGGTTGACTTTATCACAGTCTCTTTATCCAAGATGTAGTCCAAGAAGGGCCTCAATTTAGTTGCTTCTGATATAAGTGTATCCCAAATTATATGCTTATCTCCCTGTACTGACATCTACCATGTAACATGTTTCATCAACTTATCATTTTTACCTTGCAATTCCTGGCACTTTTCTTCCCAGGCTTTTGTTTCTTGTTCTCTCTTCAAAGCCAAATTTTCCATATTTTGGTTCTAGTTCTTTAACCCAACTAGCTACAATTCCTTCAAACTAACCTGTGACATAGCTTGAACAATAGTTTGTTCACCAGATTTTGTAGAAGGTGTTTTTATCCTATCTTCAAGTTCCTTTTCCTTTTCCCACAACTTCTTTTCAAGTTCATCATATTTACCTTTAAGATTCTTCTCACTCTCAACCACAAGGGACATATCTCTCTCCCACTGCTTTTCCTTTTCTGCAAATTTTAACAATTTTTCTTTGCAGTCAGTCAAATCACCATTCAAATATTATTTTTTTTCTCAAGCTCTGTCAATTTAGAAGCTTGTATCAACTAAGTGGATGGGATATTCAACTTCTTCTTTAGTAATTGATTGGTATTCTATTTTTCATTCAATAATTATGTGTGGTAGACCCTTTGTCTGCTTAGCTGTCAACAGCCAACAAATCTGTTTGTAATTTTTCTATTTGTGCTTCGTGGGCCTTGTTTTCCACCTTATCCTGCCTAAGCTTGTTTTCAATCTTTCTCTTACTAGAATGTATCCTAGATACTTTCAGTGTTTCCTTTAATAGATAAGTGTAAATAATATCCCCAGTTTGTTTATGCAAGTGAATCATATCAGGGATGAAGATATTCTCCAAGCTCATTTTCATTTCAGCAACCTTATTCTTTATTTCTTTAGCTAAATTCAAATTTTTTTGAGAATGATCCCTGACAGATACTAGGGATACATCCTTATTAGAAATTTTGTTGACCTTAGCATACAATTTCAGAGCTTCTTCTGAATCTACATCCTTATCATCTTTGTATTTGTCAAATAATTCTGATGTTTTTTTGAATTGTGAGGTGGAATCAGCGGGTGTTTCAGCAAAAGTGTACTCTTTAACCTAAAATGCAGGCCCTTTCACTTTCATTTTTCTTCTTTTTGTTGTTGTTATCCTCTGATACTTGGACAAGCTATCCTGCTTCTTCAACGTTTTGTTTCTTTGGTGTTCTGGATGTATCTTCCTTCTTTGTGTCCATGGCATCGGAGAAGTCTCTTTTATTGGTTCTCTTAGAGCAGCTAGCTATTGGTGTAATATTTTCTACTACTGGAACCAGGATTGAAGTGCCAAGTTGTAGTGAGATGACTTCCTTTACTGAGGAAGTAGAATCTTCTTGAAAATTGACATCCCCTTGTGTCTCATGAGGGTATCCCAACCATTTTGCAGCTTGAGATAGACATGCAACCTCAAAATGTTAAAATGGATTATTCTTATTAGCTTGCCTCCTGATAGAAATAATATGATGGGGATCATAATTTATGGCAGCCTCAGCTTGAAACCCCATTTCTCTCAACAAGATTTCAATAATAGGTAGAGAAGACTTGTTCTTAATGATGAATGGGCCTACATCCCATGGGAACTTGATCTCTGAAGACTTCTTAAAATTAAGGAAATGCTCATTCTCAACAATCAATTTTTGCATTATTAGCTCCAAAGCAAACACTCTAATAGTGTTAAAGTGCAGGAAGCATATAGGGTTGATGAACAAAACCATATAATCTTATCATTGTACCTTGCTCAAACAGAAACAAGTCTCCAATTCTCTTTTCAGGAGAGAACTGTAAAATCTCCTTCATCTGTGGTAACACCCTGGGCAACTATTTATGAAAGAATGCATTTTAAACCTCTGGCATAAGAAAAATCATGAATTCATTGTAATCCCTGTTCATTTCTTCTGTGAGTGCCATTTCAAGAAGCTGTAATTTTTCCTCATTGAATGACAGGAACATCTTAAGAAGATAAGATTGAAACCTAAAGGATCTCATTTTGTGGAAATCCACTAGCTGAAAATGAATATTTTCAGCTAGGAATTCATCAAATTTAAGGCAAGATGACTAGATTGATTGACCTGACTGTTCTGACTTAATCTTACCAGTGCTAAGGGAAAATAGAAGAGTCATTAAAGGTTATGTAACATACTCATTTGTATCCAACCCTAGAAATTGACTCACGAGGGTTATGACACACTAGGTTTCTTCATTGAATAAGCTTGGATCAATAGGGAAGGGTTGGTTTTGTAGTAGGATGCCAGGTTTGAAACATGTCTTGAAGAAAGCCTATTTTCGCTAAATGGTAGACTCTCTAAAATATTGGACAATGCTTTCTTCGGTAAATTCTTTGGATACTTGCGTGAACTCGACGAGAATAGAGAATGTTTTTTTGATAACCAAAGAGCTGACTGGACATGAGATTTTAGACTTAGTAGCATCCATAATTACCCTCTCAGAAGAGGAGTAAGTATTAGTGCACCAATCGACAAACTCAGGACAGTTGAGGGTTTGGTCTATAGAAAAGTAATGAAAGTATGAACTGAAAACACGATGAACCTCAGTCTCTTGGTCTCTGAGGAGTTTTAATTTGATTTTAATAGCCTCTATAGGTCCATTTAGCAATATTGTGTCAAAAAATTTTGAATCTTTATCCTCAAATAGCTCCTTAATCTTCTGATACTCCAGGTTTAGGGATTCTACCTCTTCTACCCCACCCATTTAAATACTTGCTCAGTGAGGATAAGTATCCTACCTGGTCTGTTGACAAGTGGTCCAAGGATTTAGTCTGAGCTGGTCGCTCCCGCAAAGTTCTGGGCTTTCACTTTCCAATGCACAAAATAAACAAATAAACTAATTCCATGTGCATGTACTTTTATATTATTTATTCTTTCATATCATTCCTGCATCTTATCCCTCGAAAGTAGCTCCCATCCGTCCATTTGGTATCCTTCATCTTGAGCCATTGATCTTTCTCCTTGTTTAAACCACCCATCTTCATTCTCTGATAAGCTGCCCCCCTATTCTCCTTGCAAGTTCTAGTTGCGGATTGAATTACTACCATAGATATATCCTTTGATTGATCTTCATCGTCAATTACTTTCACCTTTTCACTCACCTCATTCGTCCAGTCTTAATCTTCTTAAGAATCATATAATTTCCCTTTCTGGAAAAATTATCTGCCTTTGATCTAAATGCACATTGATGTGAACGGTCCAATTATGCTTATGTTTACCCCATTGCATTGATTTTCCCTTAAAATTTGAGTGTGCATGTTCAACTAGAAAAATGGTTTCAAGACGTATATCTACCTCAGATCAAATCTATGCCCTCTATTTCATATGCCCTTTAACTTCATTCTGCAATCTTACCAAGTTTCTTCTTCCTCGCACCTTTAACCAGCAGAATAAGTATCAACCTTTGATCTTGATCATGCTTTCATCTGGACCATTGAATGGCGTGGTCCCTGCCACATTCCGTTGAGCCCCAAGACTTCATTCATCCATGCACTTTTAACTTGCAAAATTATTACTGGTCGTATATCTGGATCTGGCTTTGATCTAAGCTGTCAAAACATGAGGCCCCTACCCGATTGCACAGATTTCCAACATAACTTACCCCGCGCTTGTTCACACAACGAAATTAATTATAACCCTATATCAGAAACCTACTTAAATCTCTGTCGTTCAATATTGGTGGGCCTCCCAAATTTCGTAAATTTCAAAAATTCATTTATCTGTGCATGTTCTATTAGCGGAATTAATACCCACCGTAGATCTCTTTTGCTTTCATATCTCCACCTTTGAAATGTGTGGGCTCTAAAAAAATTTGTTGATTTTGAAACTTTATTTCCTCGTGCAAGTTCTCATAGCGGAATCCACCTCCACCGTAGATCTCCTTCGTCATCTGATCCTCACCATTGAAAAATGAGGGGCCTACATAATTCCGCTGATGTGAGAATTTTATTGCTCCTCGCATGTTGAACCAGTGGAACTTCTGATGGCCATATATCTCTTTCCACCTGTTGATCCGACGACTAATCTTATATGCAAGTTAACATCATTCCACAGGTAGTGAAAAATATTTAAAAGTGCAGCTTACCTTTGTGGATTTGCCTATAGTCGTCGATCTATCCTGCTACATATCTACACCATTATTTCCTTCCATGACATAACTCTGAGATGGATTTTCCATACTTAGCTTATTTGCAAGGTCGCGCTTAGGAATTTTTCCACATTTTTCATTTCAAAGGTAAGAATAAACCCTTCAAAAGATTAAAAACCCCTTCTGTACACCTCTAGGTCACATGGTACACAATTTTTAGACCTTACCCTTTCATTTTCGTTGATCTAACCCCTTCCAACTCATTAGCCCAAAAATGGTGCTAACAACGGGGGTAACAAAAATTCAGCTATCAAGCTACAACAAATTAAAATAAAAATAAAAACTAGTTAATATAATATATAAACAATACTAATGAAACAGATTTCATCCATATTAATTTGGCGTATGAATTAACAATAATTTTATTAGACGAACACTGATAACCTTTAGCGTGATCATATATATGTGATGGAATATATTACATACCTTAACATATGTGTGACTGATGTGTTTGAAGTAGCATTCATAACCTTTAAGTTCATTATCAACAATATAACAGAGATAAGATTTGTGTTGGAGCCCTCATAAAGGGGTTCGTATGCCTTTTCAAGAAGAGGTAAATCATCGTGAACACTATCAAAGTCATCATTTTCATGATCATCATCATAAGCATCCATTCTAACATTAAATATATCACAGATCAATGTACTTGTACAATCTTCTCCAACTATGTTATTAGTATGATCATCTTCTTCAATGTGATCATTAACTTGTTATCCATTATTCATAGCTCCATGTTCATCTAGTACTTGTTCTAAAAGCATGTCCTCCGGACGATAAGCCGTTGGGTGTCTTTCCTTTAAAATTACATATTGAAACCATCAATAGATATTAGTTAATATAAGAAATATTAAAATAATACATACATTTACAAAAGCAATCAATATAAAAACATATATAATGCAAAACTTACAAATGGATGATATGCATGCCCTCCCTCAGCGTGTCCATATTCCCTACAATGTTTTATGGTTGTTGAGATCTTTATTCTTCTCCTTTTAAATCCCTTGCATTGACTACATGGACAATAACATTTCCCATGACCCTTTCTTTTCAATCCATCCTACAAATCTAGCAAACAATTGTCGATTTTGTTCGTCTGGATCATGACATTTTCTCATAAAGAGCTTAAATGAAGATTATCGATCTTAAAAAATCAAGCTCCACACTTCACTATTTTTAATCACAAAAACAATTTAAATAGTTGTGTATTCTTTTACGAAAAACAGTATGTGCGAAGAATATAATCTCTGCATCTCATCGCTTGTATCGAAAACATGTCAGAATGCTACCATAATTTATAGTTTTTAAAACTTAATATTCGTGGGATATCCAACGTTAATACCATAGTTAACATTATCCTGGCGTCGTTGGATAGCCGACGATATGATGTCGAATAACCGCCTGTAGTCATCGGATTTTCGACAGTCGTCGAAAATCCGACAATTCTATGTATCAATTAAAAACAATTGATCAAAATTTGTAATTTTAAAGTTAAAATCCGACGACACAGTCAAATCTATCAGATTTCGTCGAATTTTCTCATCGTATTTTGGGTTCAAATTTTTTTTGCTTGCATGTTGATATTTAAAGTATTATAAATCCCTGTAGTTAACAACTCTATCTATAATATTGAAAAAGATATCAAGTACATGGATGTTTAGGGCTTTGACAATGTTGTTGCAAGGTGTAGTTGACCTAGTGGTGTACTTTACTTTGGAAGATAAATGGAGTCCGTGGAGGCTCGTGATTGAGTGGTGTCGACTTGCTTTACATAGAAACATCACTTTAGAGTCACTATGGTGCATGGCATCACCATTGGAGCATGCTATTTGTATTTTTGGGTGGGCATCCCACTTGTATGGCCTGAAGCGTTGATGTAGATTTCTTATAAAGACCTAGGCCAACATAGAGGACGGAGAGAGTCCTTTTATACCAATATTCGTATCATCATTTGTGTTATTTTCTTTGTACTTAGCTTCTTGGAGGAAGTTGCTAGAATCTAATTGGAGTTATGAAGTCTAAATGGGATGTCTTCATTCGGAGTTTTCTCTTGTGGAGGGGACATTTGTGATGATCATGTCTCTCTCTTTCTTGTAACTTCACTTGTATTTGGCATATATATCTCTCCCCCCTTTAGAGGAGCTATGATCTCTTAGTATTCTTGTGCATTTTGGAGTCGAGTTCTATAGCTAGGGTTTTACCATTAGAGATTGGAGATTAATATTTTTTGAGAAAACCCTATGGTGGATTTATGAAGAAAAAAATAACATTTGTGTTGGAGAGATTTTTGTGCTTGGATCCTCTTGGTTAAGTTAGGGTTTAATTATTTACTTAGCTAAGGAATTTTGAATGTTTCGATTTTTGTACTAGCTTTGAGAGAAGGCTAAGGTGTGTACTTGTACTTCATCTTGAGCTTATATATGAAGCTTTTAGTTGTCCATATCTTGAGCCATTTTGTATATTTGAATTTCTAGTTATTGTTCTAAATGTTTTTCTATTTATTGTGACTTATGTCTTATTGATTTGACATAAGTAAGAAAACAAACTTTTAAGTGAACTAACATCTAAAGGATATTGTTACATTACTATATTTATTATTGTTAAATTACATTTTCATATCTGGTTGTTGGTAATAAGTCACTATGTCCTAGTTTCATATATTTTCTTATTGAATTGCCATGAAGTTTGGGGCTATTAAATCTGAAGTATAGTGATTTTTTTTGTTGTTTCACTTTAACTTATAGCAGTTCTAAATGCTGAAAATTCTATGGTTGAGATCTGAAAAACCTTTTAAGAAGAAACTGAAATTTAAGTTGTGTCAATTGCTCGAGTGCATGAAATTTCCACACATAAAAAATGAAAATTGGTGAATATTATTTTTGGTAAACGAGATAAAAATTATCCCATGGGATAAATTTATAAACTTAGAGTCAGTGATTCATGTCTTAGTCAAGGAAAGTCTTAATCAAGCAATAATTTTGAGTCCATTTATTGTCAGTCAATTTCTTGATAAAATGTCTTTAGATATCTTTGTTTTCTATTTCTAGTTTTAACTCCCTGTTTCTTTAGTTTGTTGGGGCATTGCTATTTTATTTTTAATTGATTTGATCACTCCATTACATCAAACTCTTTGGGAATACTTAATTTTGTATTTGTTTTCTTTTCCTCATTCTCAAGTCATTTTTCTTGCACCAACAGTCCATGTTTCGTTGTTGGGCGTTGAAAACCTTCTTGCAATTTTCATCACTTTCTAGTGCATTTTAGACTCTTCAAAATTTATTTCCTACAAATCTCCAAGTGTTACGTCAAGAACATCCTTGGTCAATTCACGGTTGATTTTCATAATCAACACTTCAAACTTCTTTCTTTATGTTTTCTTCTCTGGCGATCTTGGTGTAGTTGCTTTTTCCTTTGTCGACTTCGACATGGTTGTTTTCACCTGGGAACAGGATTGTGTAAAGTGTAGCTTCATTTTCTTCTTCAATATTTCCATCACTTAGTGGCATAATTACTTCTTGGGTAGTCAACTATTTTAGTAGTGGTACATGAAACATTGTATTTGATTGTACAAAATACTTTGAATATTTCATCGACATTTGGATAGTAGCCTAACTCCTTGGTTTTTCCAGTTGACCTTATAAGTACCAAACTTTTTATGAAGTCAAACCAATATACCATATGTGCAGTCAAGGGAAATAATTTCTAGCCATGTTGGTGAATTATCCATCTATCACAAGTAACCTTAACACGTTTTACCAAATCACTAAACACACGGTAGGGTGAATACTCCTACAAATTGATGCAAAACGTTGGTAGTTCCATATAGTTAATGTGTCGTCCAATGTAAAGGAAAGCTCTCCGACTAAACATATTTTCTCCATGGAATTGTAAAGAAGTACAAGTGGTTATAAATTTATTGTTTTCTAGACATCCTTCATAGTTAGTCCCTAAAATATAGGCTAAGTGGTCTGACCAATTGTAAATTGTGCCCCACCTTGGGGCATAGATCAACTGGAAATAGGGGAATAGTTAAGTCACTCCTTGTTGTTGGTGTAATTGTAACTTTGGAAGATATTTTGTTGTATATTGTTATTTTATATTGTTGTGCTCCCGTCGGATATGTTTTCCCTCCATTCAGGATGTCATTATTATGTATGGTCATTGAGGTAAAGCCTATGTTGTAAGTCGGGGAAATAGTCCCTAGAATAAATAAAGGAAAATGTATTTTGTAGTCTTCCTAGGCAGGTTGGCCCTAATTAGGTAACATGGATGACCTAGTTAGTTTAGTGAGTCACACAATTGAAGATTGTAAATAGGAAGGCACCCTCCCTCGTTTGAGACACACTCACCGACTCTCAAGTTCGCATTAGGGGAGAGAAAGAGGACAAGGAGGAAAGAGAGAGAGAGTTGTAGAAGACTTCTTATTCTTGGATTTTTCCATATTGTGATATTGTATTATTGACGAAACTATTCTAAGGAAGTTTGCAGGTTTTTCTCGTTTATGGTTTCCTCTAGGAAAATATGTGTTTCTTGTGTATCTTGTATATCTTTTTGTGCTTGTTATTCTTTCATATAAAGATCCAAATCAATTTGAATTAAAGTAGAAAAACTAACATGGAATCAAAGCCACTCTGAAAGAAGACACTATGCAGTTGTGGAAACTAAGGATTCCAAGAACCGACACTTTTCTCCACAATCTTTACATAAAAGAGGACTAGGTTAACCTTCCTCAAGAAGGCACATCTTTTGTTGGAGAAAGATTTTAGTTTGAAGAAATTTCATTTGTTTACCAACACATTGTGGGAAGGAACTATGGCTTCCAAGTTCAAGGTTGTCTCTCCACAGATCATCAAAAAAGAGGGGTAGGCTAACTCACCCTAAGAGGGTGCATCTTTTAGAGGAAGCATAATAAAATTTGGAGAATTTTCATTTTTTACCCAGACACTAGTGTCGGTAGAAAACCAGGGCATCAATATTTTGGGGTTTTCCTCGATCCAATTGGAAATAGGAGTAAATGAGGAAACTCTTACTAGAAGGGCACATATTTATGTGGAATCAGAATTCAGTTCCAATCATTTTCATTTTTGGCCTCATCTCTACTGTCGGGGGAAACTAGGGCATCATTTTTTTTTAGTTTCTCTCCACCAAATTTGGCAAAGGACCTCACTGAACAACTCGCCTCAAGGATGCGCACGTTTCTATCTAGATAGAATCTCAAGATTCCAAGTTTGTAAAATTAGGGTTTCTCTATGGAACCCTAGGTCAGCCAGCTCCAGAACCAAGTTGGGAATTTCAAATTGGTAAGATCTAAATCTCTGTTATTTCCATTTGAGTTTCTCATTTCAGAATGACTCACCCCACCCAACTTGATGATAGGCTTGGGGGATCCGTTAAATTCTAAGCATGGAAGTATAGGATCTCCTTTATCCTAGAAAAAAATGATTTGGACAAGTATATCAGTGATGAAGTTCCAGCTTCAGAGGGAGATAAAGCTAAAGCTATCCATAAGAAGAACTTGGTCAAGGCCAAGATAATTATTGAATATTTTATTAAGGGTCATCTCACCCCTCATGTGTCATCCTTGAAGACACTTAAGGAAGAGTTCGATGCTTTGATGAAGTTGTTCGAAGGAAAGAACATCAATAGGAAGATGACATTAAGGAACCATTTATAGAATGTGAAGATACAAAAATGAAAATCCATGCAATCCTAATTCTCGAAGGTTTCTCAAATCAAGGAACGACTCAAAGCAGTTGAAGAGAAGGTAGAAGAAGGAAAGATTGTTGTGATCACCTTGAATGGTCTCCCAAGATCATGGGATTCATTCAGTCAAGGAATATGTGCCAAAAATAATTTGATCACTTTCAGCAGACTTTGGGAAGAATGAACCCAGGAAGAAGCTCGACTCATAAGAAGAGAAGAGAAGATGGGAGAAACTGATTATCAAGATCTCACAATCCACACCAAAATAAATCACAACAAGAGGGGGGACCATCATCACAAAAGACCCAAAAAAAAAAATAGAAGAGATCTATCCAATATTAGATGCTACACATGTCATGAGAAGGGACACTACTCCAAATATTGTCTGAGGAACAATGGCTCCTCCAACTAAAGGTTCAACAAGAAAAGACAACATGCTCATACCGCTAAAGACGATGAACAAACAACGAAAAGAATCAACAAAAATAATAAGATTCCTTAAGTGATGAATAATATGTACTTTAATCCAAAAGGATTCAACCCATAAAGATCATCTTATCCATATCATTATTTGGATAAGGGATGCAGTTGTGAATGAAGAAGTGGCACTCAAATTCAGAACCAATATACAGTCCCATGTGATCTATGATACAGAAGACTTGCTCAAGCATGAGAAAGAAAGACACATGTCCTCGGAATCAGATGATGAAGTAGAGAACACTATCAAAGACTCCATTTATTCTTGCAAGGAGATAAGAATCAAGAGGGAGTCCACCCACCAAACAAACAAAGATAAGTGTTTAATTGTCATTTCTTGTATATCCACTTACTTAAATGGTGCACATATTTCTATTTGTTTGACATATTATGCATGATTGAGTGTCTACATTTATGAATAGTATACTACTAACTTGCATGTGATGGGTAAGTAGCCTATGGTGTTGTACAACATTCCACTACTACTTATCTAGAATGAAACCTCTTTGCTAGCATATTGGGGGTAGTGCACACTCTTAATAATGTTATTGTAGAGATGGAAGGCATCTAGAAAGTTACCGTATGTATATGGGATATGGATGAATGTTGTAGCATTGGCTAAGATAGTTGCATGACTGTGTGACATATATCTTTATGAATTAGAATTTGTCACTATTAATATGTTTTGGAAATTATGAAATGTTTCTAATCATGCAACTGAATTTGACTTGTAGGAAAGATCGTGTACAATCACCTACAAGAAAATAAGGTTGAGACTTGTTCCAAAGAAAACTTGATGAATATTCACTCCAACAACATACATGAAGAGGAACCTGAAGCTACTAGGTTCAGAGACATCGTGACAAAAGAAATAGACTCATAAGAATATAAGAATCATGATATGACCAAATCACAGAAAGTTGTAGATCCACCTCGAGAGATGAATACCATATTGGAACATCCAAGATGAAGAAAACTATGACAGGACTTCAAAAGAAAGTAAGATGCCTTGGACACACTCCAGTTATGTGGAAATGTTGTGTGACATCATTGATGCAGATCCTTCCAACTATGAAGAAGAAGCCAAGAAGAAATGGAAGGAGACTATGATCCAAGATTACCATTTGATCATAGAGAATGATGTCTAGGATGAGTTTCCGAGACCTGAAGGGAATTCTATATTGTCTTCCATGTGGATCTACAATATCAAGCATGCAACATATGGCAGCATCGATGAGTACAAAGCAAGGTTCTTGGTTTCTCTTAGAAAGAGGGAGTAGATTATGACGAGACTTTCTCCATTAACCTGACACACTTCTTCGGTGAATGAGAAGTGCATATAAAGCTGAGAACCACATGTGCACAAAAGGATTTGTACAAGGAACCCATGGGATAACACATACAGTTACATGAGGAGCTTGAATATCCCCTAGAGTGATGAATATATCAACCTTTTCTACAAGGTTGAAGATGGAATCCTACAGAGGACAACAAGCTCACAAATGAGTGCAAGAGGAACTTTAAACAAAGTTCAATATAGAGGATATTTGTATCCAATGACCTTCAAGGATGACATAGATGGATACATTGAAGACCAATAGTAGAGGAGGATACCTGTCACTCTAGTACAGAATGTTCTGATACATAAAGTACAAAATGCAGAGGGAGGATGGTGCTCTGCTTCAGAGGGAGTGACTACAGAAGATCTCAAAGTTCAAGAATCTTGACATGATATGGTAGGATGGACAACTTCCTGATGAGCTTAGGCTTTCCTAAGAATAAAGCAGATTCCAACCTTTACTTCAAGGTTGAAGGAAGAAAACTAGTGATACTTGTGCTATATGTAGAGGACATGTTCCTAACAGGTGGAAGTGAACTCATTGCAGATACAAAGAGGAGGCTTGTTGTTGATGAAATACCTAGGGATGATGCACTACTTCTTAGGCATGGAGGTGTTGAAGAGTGTGGATGGGATTTTCCTTGGTTAAGGAAAGTATGGCATGGATATTCTAAAGAGATTGAAATGTTGGACTACAAGGAAATGGCCACACCTATGGCATCGAACTTGAAGATACTATATGATTCTTCATCAAAGACAATTCATGCAATGATGTATCATCGAATGATTATTTCATTGATGTACCTACAGAGGACATCAAGAAATGCACATTCTTCTCGTGCAAATTCTAATGCTTTGAAATCCACCCAATCTTGGATCTCTAGTTTCGGTGATTGCCACAACATATCCCTCACCAAAATGATTTGGGTCCCGGCAATAGAACCATTTGTTGGATTTTCTCCCTCCTCCAAGGATCCTAACCCAGGTTCAGCCCCTTCTGCTCACCGTGACAAATCCCAATATATCGGCCCAACATAGTAGAGCTCAGTCGGAAGCACTTGCGATACAGATGGTGTCTCACCCGATATATCTCTCTTGAATGGATAACTTCCAGAACCATGTTTTTGCAATTGGGTGGGGTATTTCTGGTACCTTTTCCTTTTACCAAGGTTCTCAACAAAGTCTCTGGGTGTATTATTTAGGTTCATTGTGATACAACAGTTGGGCTGCTACCCAACCTCTCTTATTCAACTTATTATATCAACAATGGTTGTGCAGCATAATCGTATTCAACTGATGCAATGCGACTGGTATACATATATTCATCTGTAAGCAAATTTATAATCATTTATTCAATGCAACATTTACACAAGTAATTCAAACACATTCAGCATTCACACATATACACATAATATAATGTGGAAACCCATCCGGAAAAAAACCATAAGGTGCTCTTCATCTAGCATGAGGAAATATATGCACCTTTCGTCTGTGCACTAAGCTGCAGACTCTGTTCAAGATCTTCTTCTCTATTTTTAAATAATCTCCCTCCCTCTCATGCTCTTTGATCTTCTCTCTACTCTCTTCCTACTTTGCTCCACTAATGATCCACACACACCCTGGATTGACTAAACCTTTCCTACTCTTCTGCGCACTCAGCTGCAGATTCTTCAACTCAGATGCACTCAGCAATACTAACAAACAAAATACAGAGCCATCAACCAAAATCTAACAGTCAGAAACTAGTGAGAATCTACCCTTGTCTAATTGAAGTCCAACTCGAAGGTCTCACCCACATACAGCTTGGGTTCTCTACTTTATAGCCTCATTACAGACTCCATACAAACTCAATGTAGACTCATTACAGACTTGTTTTCTATCGATTTCTCAGTCGACTTCCTCTATCCAGCCAACAGGCTGTCTTTCCTATTCTAGTAACACCTAATGGGAGGCATTAACAGCCTGACTTACAGAGATGCCTTCATACGCGTGGTTTGCACCATCTCTAGCTGAACTCGTACCCATGATCATTAAGGCCTGTCACTTTCTAAGCATTACACCTTACTGTCATTTTCCATTCATTATGTTACTCACACGCCTTCTGATACTGTTTTTTTATCACACCTTCCCGTGTCGGACTCCTTCCTTTTGTCGTAGCTTCCTGTTCTATTTCCCCTCTCCCTTCTTCTTCCTTCCTTTTACTGCCTCGGTCGCATCTTCCTTTCTCTTCTTGTTTTTTTGTCTCTACTTCTGTCGCAACTTCCTTCTTCTTCTTTATCTCTTCTCCATACTTAGGAAGAATTCTAAGTGAATTCTACCTTCCTGTCCCTAGGCCCAACAAGTCTCATGCTACTGTGATGTACTTTCATGAAAGAATTATGCATCTCTTAATGTAAAACCTAGGGGAACAATTCACACAAACCCTTTTTGAATGAATATTTCCATGTATTGAATCTTATGCAACTGTGATGTGCCTTCACAAAGAAAGGATTGGAAAATAAATGATAACACCGAATGTAAGTCCTATGCAGACAATTCATGATCATTCTTCATGAATGATTGATATTTTCCATTTGGAAGATATATATATATATATATATATATATATATATATATATATATATATANCATATTTGGCATGCATATAACCCATGTTTAGTTGTCTCAAAGACTTGGAAACTGCATTCCAACTTTGCAGAATATATATTATGCTTCTAGCTTTAATTGTTATATCTTGTTAAATTATTTCCATTTGAGTCTAAGTATTTAATTACAATATCTTCTAGTTGTGGATTCATTTGGTATATTAAGTACATGTTTCTATTTCACATCTTATGTGCTTAAGTTATAATTAACTATCATTCATAGAAATCAAGCATATTTTAATTAGGAATCCTCCCTTGTCTTTTGATAGTTGGCCTAAGGAGAAGAGATTGAATGTGTCGTCACATTGACAACCAATCCAAGGTTTTTCTTGGCTTGTACCCATGGATTGATACCTTGTCCACGTATGTACAATTTGGGAGGTAACGTGTACCAATGGGGATAATATATTCTTATGAGGAAGTCTCAAATATATAGAGGATATTAGGAGGGACAAACTAATAATAGAAGGTGATCTTAATTTGAATTTGAAAGCAAGAGGAATATGGGGGGAATGCTAGCTAGATCCTATGGCTGATTTTTTAATTAGAAGTTGGAGGACTTGGGGATTTGTGATGTTGAGCCTTCAGAGATAGTTCTAACCAAATGGAACTTTAGAAGTGGAAGCGAGGTTGTTTAAAAAAATGGATATATTTTTGGTTGCATAAAAATTATTAGAGGAGAGGTATCATGGGAAAAGAACAAATCCATAAGCATGAGGAAATAATTGGTAAAAGAACAAATAAAGGTTTTACATGAAATGGATAAGGATGGGATATAGGCTCAGAGAAATAAAAATGCATATCGAAAGTTTAGAAGATATGAAAAGAAACTTTATTGGAATAAGAAGAGGTGGAATGGATACTAAAAGGAGAGCAATATGGCTAGAAAAAGGTGGTGAGACAACAACAACAAAAATCATAACTTTGCCAAACATGGGAAAATTATGGATATAATCTCAAAGTTAAGAATAAGAGAAAGCTCAAGAGTTAGGATGTACAAGGAAATACCAAAGGAAGGAGTAAGGCATTTTAGGTCCTTAGTACAAGAGCCTCTAAATGCTAATATTGCAAATATTTTGAAAGTAGTATCTTTTTTCCCAAGAATAATTAATGGTTATCAAAATGAGGACATAGGACATGGATACAAAGCTAAACAAAGAAGAGCCGAAAATAATACTTCATTATTTAAAAATATATATATAAGTCTGAGCCTTGACAAATGGATTATGGATTTTATTTTGGATTTTATGAATTCGTGGAAGAAGAGTTATTGAGGGTAATATAGGAATCAAGGATATCAAAATAAATATTGAGGGCTTTGAATCCTACATTTATATCCCTTATTCCAAAAATAAATGAAATTTATTCCTTAGATGATTATAAGCCTATATTAAAGCAAACATATTAAAGGGGATCCCATCATAAGCAATGTTAGAGGATAAATATTTTATTTTCTAATAGTCAAATCCCTGATGTTGTCAATACAACCCAATAAGGTATGCACACAATTAAGGTAAAAAATGTTAGTAATGGTGATTAAGTTAGACCTTGGAAAAGCTTATGATAAGGTAAATTGGTTGTATATAAGACTATTATTGATGCATATAAGAATAAATAAATAAAACGATGAATTGGATATTGGGGTGTCTCTCCTCTTCTCCTTTTTCAATATGGATAAATGTTCCAACTTCAAGTTTCTTCTACTCCTTTTTCAATATGGATAAATGTTCCAACTTCAATTTTCTTCTACTCCTTTTTCAATATGGATAAATGTCCAACTTCAAGTTTCTTCTACTCCTTTTTCAATATGGATAAATGTTCCAACTTCAATTTTCTTCTACTCCTTTTTCAATATGGATAAATGTTCCAACTTCAAGTTTCTTCCATGCATTAAGAATTCCAATATACGGATGTTTATTATCACCTTTCTTTTCATTTTTGGTAGTTGAAGATCTTAGTACAATGATAAGAGCATGCAAGAGAGAAAGAACAACTCAAAGTATAATTATAGGAAATTCATTGTCATTAACACATTTATTGTTTATAAACGATGTTATAATGTTTGGAAAAGGATCGACAAGAGAAGCCATAAAATTCAAAGGAGTGTTCAATTTATACAATAAGAGCCACGAGGTGGTAATGTCCCCGACGTTGCTACCTGCCCGTGGGAAGAACAAATAGACGAGAAGAAGTTATTAACTAAAAGAAGAGTTATTTGCACAAAGTAGCGAGCAATTGATAGAAGTCAACATGAACAACTATCTCCTTTACCTAAAAGGAGAAACAAACTCCAATTTCCCTACAAGAGGAGCTCAAGTGTTTTCCCTGCAAGAATTGCAAGAGGAAGTCAAGTGTTTTCCCTGCAAGACGTACTAGATTTAATGCTTAGCCAAATAACTAGTAGCTAAATAAATAACTAGCAATTTCCTTGCAAAAACTAAGTATGTTGTAAATTCCTTGTGCAAGTGCAATACATATTTATGAAATAGATATTTATTCTTAAACAATAGAAGAAAAATGGATGCTAAATAATATCATTCAACTAAAAATATTTTTTATGGAGCATCCCTCAACAATATTAAATCTACGAATGAACTCCTTACAATACCTTAAATTCCTAATTAATAGAATCATTTAGTAACAAAAGAGTAATCACTCTATAGAAGTTCATGTGTATTTTCCAATCCAACCATAACTTTGTGAATAAAAACAGCATATAAGACATTGCCTTCCAGTTGAATTCTTCAAAAACCTCTTCTCTAAGAATATCGATCTCCTTGTGAATGTCAGCGAGAAGTGTTGCAAGAGGTACTGCAAGATACTTTTGTATAGTTGTCATCACTTCAACTTTTTCAAAAACTCCAAAAGCGGCATTATTATCTAGACGTTGCATGGGAGAATTTTTTAACGTAAATTTTTTTTGACTTTTGGTTCTACTTTATTGAATTTCTTAGTTCCAATTGCCTTGGTATTGACGTTACTCCCTGTGTTGAACACACTTCTCCATCGATCTCCTTGTGAAATTCAACAAGAAGTGTTGCAAGAGGTACTGCAAGATACATCTGTATAGTTGTCATGACTTCAAATTTTTCAGAAACTCCAAAAGCGGCATTATTATCTAGACGTTGCATGGGAGAATTTTTTATTGTAGAATTTTTTAGACTTTTGGTTCTACTTTATCGAATTTTTTAGATCCAATTGTCTTGGTATTGACATTACTCCCTGTGTTGAAAACATTTCTCCATACGTTCTCCCGATCTCGCGTAGTAGCTGTACAATTCATTCATATATGATTTCTATCCATCAATGTACCAAATTTCGCAAAAGATAATGCATTCATGATGCACATGGAAGCTACTCAAGCATACACCAGTAGGACAAAACGTTTAGGTAGGAATGACTCACAGGAAGTTGATGGGGAAGAGGTTGCAGTTGGTGAATATGGTGGACTCGTAGAGTTTTCCATGGAGAGCACGCATTGAATATTGAAGTTAGACGGTTTTCCATTTCTATTTCATTCACTTACTTCTGCTACACTCATCTCATCAAAATCACTTCATTAAAATACCCAATAATTAGATATTAAAATACCCAAAGATGGTTAACCTGCTCGGTGGGCAGTGTTGAAATTCAAATTGTTGCGAAACCTGTTGAGGCCAATTTATGGCTTCGGACCTCCAAGAGTGTCATCCCATATCTTACCCAAAATGATCTCGTCACTTTTATGTGGCTCCAAGAGTCCAAACTAATTGTCAAAATTGCAAGATCCTTTTCTAGTCATTTCTTCAAGCAGTTCATTGAGTCAGTGACTACATAGGATAGGCTAGATGTCACTGAAGGACTGGAATTAAATATTTATTTTTCATTTACAGAGAAAGATAAGGTGATAGAAGAGTGTAGGTCACGGCAAATGAGTCATTAGATTTTGGTGCACAGAAAGCAAGTAGTGATGTGATTGTGAGTCATTAGAAATAAATATTTATTATTTATTTATCCTTATTTATTTATTTATCATTATTTAGTTGTTTATTAGTTTATTTATTTATTATTTATTTATTTATCATTTATCGTTTTTAATTTAATTTATCATTCTATTTATTGATTATTTCCTTAAAGTTTTTTATGATCAATTTATTATTTTCCTTAATTAAAATAGATATTGATTACCGTCGCATTCTCGCCGCGACCAGAATTATCAAGGTGTTATGCTCCCAACATGCCCTTCTAATAATTCCCACATGCGTGGAGTTGGTTATGACGACTGAGCCAATGTTACCTCAGTTCGCCTACCCTGTGAAGTGTCAGGTGGTTCTTGGGGAATACGTTTGAATCCCTATTGCGTGCCCCGCAATACAATCTTCGTGAGTGACCGACTCGCGGACTACCCTCAAGGCACACGCATATGATGAACTGGAGTTTTCCTCACTCTAGTCAAACTTCATCGTGAGGTACAATTTTCTAGACTTATATGTATAATATTTTCAGCCTCGTCACCTGATGTGGATCGATTGGAAATCACAATCCTATCATCTGCACATAAAACATCATGTGCATCAAATCTTATAAACAAGATTTCAACCATAATATAAATATCAATTTGACATTAACTGTCGAATGTTCTCAACTCATCCAAAGTGCATGCACATCATACCTCGTGTGCATCAAACATATCACAATTAAATAATATCATAAGCAAGATTGATATTACCTTCCATAGTCGTTGACTCGGCTAGAGTACTTGCATACTGATTCTTTCTTGTGGTTCATGTGCCTGCCTTTCCTATCACACTCGATACATAACTTTTGTCAATAAAACATTATACAACTTTTAATCCTTGTTGATACTTCACATGATTCTTCATTTCACAATCATAATATCTCTTCATTCACAATTGAGCAAATGTCGACATCATTTTTATAATCATAATTTTACTTATCAATATGTCAGATAATTCTTCATAGGTCATATCTCATCAATAATGCATTGCTTCTCACATGTCCCGGTCATCCGAAACCGGATGCCCTCAAAAATACGTCCATACAAAGTTTTTAAATCTCAAATATACAAAGAGTCGGGTCATTTGTCATAGAATGCCCTCATTTAATAGTTATTCTTATCTCAAGATTCAGGGTAAAAACATGGTGTTACATACACCCCTCTTTAGAAAACTTCGTCTCGGACTTAATTCGTATTGTATATTCAATGCTAGTTTTGCTTTCTTTTCACATTTAAGTCTTTATCACATTCTACTATATTTTCATCAAATGATCATTCTCCTCGGCACTAGATATGCTACATCATTGACTTTATGTTCCAACACATTTTCTTTAATTCAATAGCAGTTTCACGTAATGTAAATCCAGTAATACTTTCAATAACTTCCAATACTTACCTATATTTTTTGCACCTCCTATGACGATCTGTGACATCCAAAATAACTACAACATATATTGCATGAATAATCAATAACTTTTAGCACATCCAAAGGTAAGTAACAATTCACATCTATTTGGTTATCCTCTCTTCTAAGTAGAGAAGGTATATACTCCTCAATAACATATAGATTGGTAAGTTTACAATTACAAATTACTAAATCAATAATGTCTATTATATAGTCAATAATCAATGCATAACTTACTCATCATTCTCATGAGGTTTCTCCCAAAACCATAGATATTAATAAATTTGACTCTCAATTTAGATATGATTCCCACGTGTCGAGATTTAGTGACTTAGACGATGGTATTAAATTTAATTTCCTAGTCATATATTTGGTATCATTATTCCCAAGTCAAGGAGCTCATCATGTCCTTACCTTATTTCGTCACTCTCGTTATCATATGACCCCTTCCGCAAGCTTTGCCAGTCACATCCTATGTGTTGTTATAGCCTCATCGAGTCTTGCTTTAAGGACTAGTTGTCATTATCATTTAGGCTTCACCATGTAAGGAGGTTATCATTATTGCATTCTTCTTGTTGTGCGAATCGTCTCCATTTCTAGTTTGGAACTTATAATGTACCCAATTTCCTTGGCGTTATTTTGGTAAATGGGGTATGAAAAAATTTCTTTTAATTTCAAACATGTTAGTTGTAAATGACAATGTCACATTAAAACTAAATACACCGTAACATTTAGTTATTTATAGACACAAACCTACATTCTACTCCGCTTATCATGTACAACTAGCAGACACGCTATTTTTTTATGTTGTCATCATGTAATGTCTATATTCTTTATTTAGTACTCGGATATTTTTTTGTATTGAAACTCATAAAAATGTTACACAATATTTAATATTCAAATAACACTAGATATTAAGCACTATTTAATATTTAACCAATTTAAAAAATCATCTATTTCGTAAATAATATCACAAAATATAACATTCGCTTCATAAATCATTATCAATTTATGAAATAAAACATTTATTTTATAAATAACATTATAAAATATAACATTTAGTTTATGAACTTATAAATTTTATTTCATACTCAATCACTTCATGACTTACATTCATTTTTACGAAATATAATATCTATTTCTTAAATAATCTTAATATATAAAATTTACTTTATAACTTATATTTATATTTATAAAATATAACATTCACTTATTTATTTCGGAGTGAAATTACTTCATAACTTATATTCATTTTTATGAAATATAAAATCCATTTCGTAAATAATATTACATATATAACATCCACTTTATAACTTATAAGATAAAACATTTAATTTATAAATCATATTTATAAAATATAACATCTATTTAATAATATTTATTTTTATTAACTTTTATATATATATATATATATATATAAAGAGAACATGGTTTGATAAACATAATGTAATTCATATCTCTAATTTAAGATAAAACTTTCCATCATCCTTTTTAACTTGATTTGAATATGTACAAGCATCTCTCTAAATAATAGCTATAATACCATTTTTAATTTGTTATTTTTCACATCTTTATTTATTAAAAATTTTAATGAATACAAGGAATCATAATGTATCTTAATTCTTCAACACACAAACTTAATTTACTTATGGACATGGAGCATTACCTTTATATGTGAAACTTCATAAGGCCTTAACAATTTCAACATATTACATCAATTTCAAGCGATTGCATTTGCCTAAATATTGGGCATGTGAAGTTATTAAATGAGGATATGATGTTTCACATAAGACTCATAAATATATTTCATTAACATGTTTGGACGGAAGAGGTGCATTCTATAACCCAATAGGAGAGAGATGTGTAACTCCTTCCGTGCCCATCCTAGAGTCGACACGTATCTTTTATAAAAAAATAAAAAAATGTTATTAAAAATAACATGTTTACTTAAATTAAATTTAAATTATTTAGAATTGCA
>LPNX010941008.1:0-58025 GCA_001517045.1 Pseudotsuga menziesii
TGGCATCAGCGCATGATTTTGAGTGCTAAATACTGACGAACGAAAAATGACCTTATCCCTTTCAAGTCTAAGGTGTGGTAGGAACTAAAATGCGAACGATCACCTATTGTGTGTCTACACATCGTCATGGCATGCAGCCGACCCTTGTGTTGGAAGTTTTTATATAACACTTCTGTTGATAAGTAGGAGGGGGAATCAAAAAGAATGATTTATTTTTGCATATCAGCATTGAAGGGCTCACTATCTACTAACCCTTCAAAGCGAAATGGGCTTATAAATATTTAATATATATATATATATTTTTTAAAAATTCACTGCCGTCGCTTAAGTGACAGCTATCTCTGTCGTTTTTGCGACGCCTTCCCATGCTATCTGTCGCAAATGCGACGGTTTTTGGTGATACGTGGCACTCCAAAACTAGTCATAGGTGTCGCAAATGCGACGCCTCGTCTTCATCACCGTCGCTTAAGCGACAGCTATCTCTGTCGTTTTTGCGACGCCTTCCCATGCCATCTGTTGCAAATGTGATGGTTTTTGGTGATACGTGGCACTCCAAAACTAGTCATAGGTGTCGGAAATGCGACGCCTCGTCTTCATCTCCATCGCTTAAGTGACAGATATAGATGTCGTTTTTGCGACGGTCGGTGATGCTAGCTGTCGCAAATGAGACGGTTATTGGTGACACCCAGATGCTTAAAAATCAGATATATCTGTCACAAATGCGACGACTCTTCTCCATTTCCGTCGCTTAAGCGACAGCTATATCTGTCGTATTTGCGACACTTACTCTCCAAAGCAATGGTTTAAGCGACGGTTATACCTGTCGCTTATCCGACGGTTGACATTTGACCGACGGTTAGTTAAGTGTCGCTTAACCGACGGTTAGTTAAGTGTCGGATAACCGACGCCATGTGTCCGACGCTTAAGAAAAAATCAAAGTGTCGTACATGCGACAGGAAAGTGTCGAAAATCCGACATGACGGTCGTCGGATTTTGGGTCGAAATGTAGTAGTGATGTTTCACTGTAATGCATTTCCCTGCAGCACTCTGTTTATGCAATTTTTATCATGTACGTGTTCATGGGGCTCTTAGCCCGCTGTGATTAAAGTTTGGGTCGCGTCCTCTACGCTGGTCGGAGGCATGGGGATGTGACAGTATGGTATCAGAGCTCATGTTGCAACATGGGCCTGCATGAGCCTTGAAGGATTGCAGTGACAGAGGCAGCATTTCTTCTACCCAGCAGCAAGCAGTGGAAGACTGTAAAAATTCAAAATTTTTGTTGAAGTGTTGAACAGTCGGGCCATTAGCAGAATTGAGTTCCGCCGTTGCGGAAGGGTTAGCGGTTTCCCGTTTGCCATTGCGGAAGTCCAAACCGTTAAGTCTTCCGATGGGGAATAATTTAGAAAATGGTCCAAGTGTTGGAACAGTCGGAAGAGCCAGTGGAAAAACTTTCACCGTTGTGGAAGAGTTCGCGAAGTGAACTTCCGCCAATCGGAAGAGAAAGTGGTTTCCCGTCCGCCATTGCGGAAGTCCAAACCGTTAAGTCTTCCGACGGGGAAGAAAATCACGAGAGATTTCCAAATCATTTGACAACGATCAGAATAGAAAAGTGATTGAGCGTCCGCCGTTGTGGAAGACAAAGTCATTTGGCTTCTGATGATAAAGACCTCCGACGCCGGAACAGTTTGGAGAAAGCCGCGAAAAGTTCGTCTAAGTGTTCTGTATCAGAACAATTAGCGGAAGGGACTTTCGCTGTTGCGGAAGCCAAAAGATCTAAGGCTTCCGACGCCGATCAGGAGAAGTTAAGGTTTGGCGAGCCGCCGTTGCGAAAGCCAAATTCATTTGGTTCTCGATGTCAGAAGTCCGTCGGCGCCAAAAAGTTAAAAATTTCTCCAAGTAAAGAGCGGCCATCAGAAGTAGTTGGCCTTTGGTGTGCCACCGTTGCGGAAGCCAAATTCATTTGGCTTCCGATGTGCAAAGACCGCCGATGCCCGAAGTGGAAATTTTCTAAGTAAACAGTCGCCAGTCGGAAGAGAAAGCGTTTCATGAGCCGCCGTTGCGGAAGCGAAAGTGCTAAGTCTTCCGATGAGAAAGACTGCCGACGCTGATGCTAGTCAAAAAGTTAGTTCACCAATTGGAAGTGAAAGTGGTTTGTGTGCCACCGTTGCAGAAGCGAAAGTGCTAAGACTTCCGATGTGGAAAGATAGCCAAGAGTCGATTCTGTGCACAAAAATTTTGAATTCCCCATGGGATTTCTCAGCAGATTTCGACTGTTTTCAGTGGGATTTTCAAGTAGTTTTCCAGTGGATTCTCATGGGCTGAGAAGGAGAGAAGTGGCAGCAATATTATGCACCATATTGCGCGAAAATCAATCATTTACAAAAAAAAAAATTCCCCCCTTGACCCCCGTCGTCCCCCTCAGATAGACACTCTTTGATGGAGAAAATTCTATGTTTTGGGAAACTCGTAATTTATAATTTTCCAAGAGAAGGTAAGTAATGTTGGTTTATATCAATATTATGCATCTAACAATTGTGTTACTAACACATTGCAGAGTCATAGTCACCTTCAAGGAAAGTGTTCCAGATAGTGCATTTGATAAGCAAGTGGTGGTTCAGTATGAGAACTCATGATGGGTATGATGCTCGGGATTCTTATGAGCGAGCAGAAGATGCCATGGGAGAAAATGTACGTAATAGAAATGACGACATAGAGTCTAATGGAAGGATATTTTGAGAGACACCATCAAATGTTGCAGCCACTATGAGAAGCTTAATTAAATCCCAGGAGGAGCAACATCAGTTGAATGCTGCTATGCTGCAGAGTTTGATAGACTTGCAAAGGAAGATAGACTCTGGATGAGGTACATCAAGACCAGAAGGCAGTAGGAGCAGTACTAGGAGAAGGAGAAGAACTTCTAGTGGAACATCTGATTCTGAAGAATCCAGTGGGGATTCCAGTTCTTCTTCTCATAAAAGAAAAAGAAAGAGACACCATAGGGATCACACTTGAGATGAATTCAAGAAAGCTAAACCTCCTACGTTTGATGGTGAGGTAAAGACTGGACAAGAGGCTGAAGCTTGGCTTCTCGGTATTAAGAAGTACTTTCAAGTGCATGATTATTCAGGAAACATGAAGGAAAGAGTTGCCATATTCAATCTAAATGGAAGAGCATCCATTTGGTGGGAACACTTCAAGCAAGTGAAGAGGATCAGTGAAAGGAGGCTTAAGTGGAAACAGTTCAAGAAGCATTTCAAGCAGAAATACCTCTCTGACAGGTATTATGATGACAAGATTAAGGAGTTCCATGAGCTGAGATTGGGACAACAGACCATGGAAGAGTATGCTAATAATTTTTTGTAGCTATTGAGGTATGTCCGGTACATCAGAGATGAAAAAGTAAAGGTCCAGCGTTTTCTGAGTGGATTACCTCAGTCTTACAAAGATAGAATTGAGTTCTATGAACCTAGAACTCTTGAAGAGGAGATAAGAAAGGCTAAGTATTACTATGAGAAAAGCAAAGGTAAGCCATATTTCCATAAGGCATGGAAGGACAAGAAGAACAAGAAGTTTGACCAAAGAAAGAAAGGTTTCAAACCTTCTAGCTTCAAGAATCATGAGAAGCAGCCCTCCCAAGCTGCGAGTAAGCCGGTTGGAGTGATAGGAGAAAAGCCTAAGGATCCACAACAGAATAGAGGGCCACTTCAGTGTTGGAAATGTGGAGTACCCCACATGCGCAGAAATTGTCCACTCAAGAACGAGGGTGCAAGGCCAGCTTATAATGTTCAAGAAGCAGAAACAGTGGGTCAAGTAGCAAGGGCAGTTCCTAGGATTTATACAGCACTGGAGGACCGTCAAGTGGATCACCAGTCAACTGTGGTTGAAGTAGCAGGTAAGATTGTTGAGCAATCTGTTTCTATTTTGATTGACCCTGGTTCTACGCACAGTTACATTACTCCTAGAGTAGTGGAGATTTGTGCTTTTAAGAAAGTAAAGCATAGGAAGTCTTGGTTAGTTCAGCTAGCCACTGGAACTAAGAGAAAGGTCAGTGAAATGATAGATAAATTTCCATTGGTCATGAATGGGTTGGTCACTTGTATAGACTTGAATGTGCTACCGCTTGGTTCCTATGATGTTCTCATTGGAATGGATTGGTTAGAAGCTCACAGGGTGAAGCTTGACTGTGACAATAAGACTTTCAAATGCATGGAAGAAGAAGGGAACCTAGTAGTTGTGAAAGGGATTCCAAAGGTGATTTCAGTAAGGCAGGTTTCAGTAATGCAATTAAAGAAGTTCTGTAGGAAGGGTTGCCAGTTGTATGCAGCTCATATTTTGGAAACATCAGGAAATGAAACTCCGAGGTTGGAGGACTATCAGGTGTTACAGGAATTCAGGGATGTGTTTCCTAATGAGATTCCAGGGCTTCCTCCAAAGAGGGACATTGACTTCACAATTGAACTTGTGCCAGGAGCAGCACCAGTGTCCAAGGCACCCTACAGAATGAGTACACCGAAGATGCTAGAATTGAAGATGCAACTACAAGAGTTGTTGGAAAAGAAGTATATCCGACTGAGTGTGTCTCCTTGGGGAGCACCAGTTCTGTTTGTCAAGAAGAAAGATGGTACACTCAGGTTATGCATTGATTACAGATAGTTGAACAAGGTTACTGTGAAGAATAAATATCCTTTGCCTAGGATTGATGACCTCTTTGATCAAATGAGAGGAGCAAGGGTATTTTCCAAGATTGACTTAAGGTCTGGTTACCATCAGGTGAGAATCAAGGATGAAGACATTCATAAGACAGCCTTTAGGACGAGGTATGGGCATTATGAGTTTGTAGTGGTACCATTTGGTCTCACGAATGCACCAGCTACATTTATGTGACTCATGAATAGTGTCTTCAGCAGGTATTTGGACAAGTTTGTGCTTGTTTTCCTTGATGACATTCTCGTTTACTCTAAGAATGAGGAAGAGCATGAAGAGCATTTGAGACTGACATTGAGTTTGCTCAGGGAGCATCAGTTGTATGCAAAACTGAGCAAGTGTGACTTCCATAGAGATAGAATTCAGTATTTGGGACACATTATCTCAGAGGAGGGTATATCTGTGGACCCCGAAAAGATAGAAGCCATTACGAATTGGCCTACTCCAAGAAATGTGACAGATGTAAGATATTTTATGGGACTTGTAGGATACTACAGGAGATTCATTGAGGGATTTTCCAAAGTTGCACATGCTATCACTTATTTTCAAAAGAAGGGGATGAAGTTCGAATGGACATCAAGATGTGAAGAAAGTTTCCAGTGGTTGAAAAATCTTCTCACCGGTGCACCAGTATTGAAGATTGCAGATCCAGAGAAAGATTTTGTGGTGTGTACTGATGCATGCAGACAAGGTCTTGGAGGAGTCCTTATGCAAGACAACCACGTGATATGTTATGAGTCAAGAAAGTTGAAGGAGAATGAGAAGAACTACGCCACTCATGATCTAGAGCTTGCAGCCATAGTACATGCTCTCAAGATGTGGAGACATTACTTGATGGGCAGGAGATTTGAGCTCAGAACAGATCATTGTGGACTGAAGTACCTATTTGATCAGCCAACTCTGAATGCTAGGCAAGCAAGATGGTTGGAGTTTTTATGTGAGTTTGTTTTTGAAATCAAGCACATAAAGGGAAAAGAGAATAAGGTAGCTGATGCACTCAGCAGGAAAGTGCAAGAAATGCATGTGGCATCTCTTAGTATTTGCCAATCAGATTTGAGGCAGCAGATTGCCAATCATGTTGCCGGAGATGAATTGTATGAGCAAGTAAAAGACAAATTGCAGCAGCAAAGTCTCGAGAAGAGGTATGAGGGATATAAATTGGAAGAAGATGGACTTCTCACTTATAAAGGTAGAATTTATATTCCAGATGTAGTATATTTGAGGAGAGTTGTTATGGATGAAATCCATCAAGCTCCATATTCTGTTCATCCAGGATATCATAAAACAATTTCTATAGCTAGAAAGCAGTACTTTTGGCCAGGAATGAAAAGGGATATGGATGAGTACATTTCAAGATGTATGAAATATCAACAGGTAAAGGTTAAGCATCAACATCCAGCAGGTTTGTTGCAGCCTTTGCCAGTTCTGGAATGGAAATGGGAAGTTATTTCCATGGATTTTATTACAGGATTGCCGATGACTTGGAGACAACATGATTCCATCTTGGTTATGGTAGACAAGTTGACTAAGGCAGCACATTTTATACCAGTGAAGTCTACGCATACGACGGATGACGTTGCAAATATCTTCATGAAGGAGATTTTCAAATTGCATGGATTGCCGAAGGCAATAGTCTCTGATAGGGATGTCAAGTTCACTTCCAACTTTTGGAAGGGGTTGTTTGCAGACTTGGGTACAAAGCTAAACTTCAGCACTGCATACCATCCTCAGACAGATGGGCAGACAGAAAGAGTTAATAAGGTGCTTGAAGATATGCTTCACATGTACGTAATGGACAAACCAACCAACAGGGAATATTACTTGCACTTGGTAGAGTTTGCTTATAACAATGGACATCAGGCATCCTTGGGGATGAGTCTGTATGAAGCTTTGTATGGAAGAAGGTGTAGGACACCAGTGACTTGGGATAATCCAGTGAACTGGATTGTGCTTGGACCAGAATTGCTCAAGGAAATGGAGCAAGAGGTTGTAAAGATTAGGAAGAAGCTGAAAGTAGCACAGGAAAGACAGAAAAGCTATGCAGATAAGCATAGGGTGAACAGGGAGTTCAGTGTTGGAGATCATGTTTACCTCAGAGTGAGGGCAAGGAAGAGTTCCTTGAAGCTTGGTAGTTGTGCCAAGTTGTCACCGAGATACTGTGGGCCGTTTGAAGTGCTTGAAAGAATAGGGCCAGTTGCATATAGACTTGCATTGCCTGCTAGTACTAGAGCTCATAATTTTTTTCATGTTTCTTTGCTTAAGAGATATGTACATGATCCTAACCATGTGATAAATTGGGATGTGATTTAGGTGGAACCCGAGGGAGAGTTCCGAATCGAGCCAATGCGCATCCTCGACAGGAAGGTCACAATGCTCCGGAACTGAGCCATAGGTCAGGTAAAGGTGCAATGGGAGCACTTCAGACCTAAAGAGGCTACATGGGAGCTGGAGGATGCCATGCGATTGGCACATCCATTTTTGTTCAATTCTGTGGAACACTGAGGTGATACCAATATAGCATTTTGTTCAAATTTTGTAAAGCACTGAGGACAGTGCTATTGAAGGGGGAGGGGAATGTAATGCCCCAGTTTTGACCCCGTTACATTAGATGTATATGATGTATAAATTGTAAATGATCAGGGTGTGGAGCTAAAGGCCAAGGCCCCACCATTGATTGGTTATGTTATGTTTTGGATTTAAATTTGTCACTGATGGTATATCGGGACATGCGGCATATATTATGTTGGTCATCATGTAAATATGCATCTATAAGTAATTAAATGAACCCGACCAGCTACGATCGCGGCAACTAAATCGAAAGGGGCATGATTTTCACAAGGATAAGGATGTGGGGGAAATTGTCAACCTTGGCCAATGAGAGAAAAACCCATGTGTCTTCTTCCTTTGTTTTATTCCAACCACTTTCATTAAGAAAGACTGCTGGTGGTTGAGGCAGTTATGGTCTTGGAAGTGGGGTGGCAGGACTATCAGTCCTCACCCACACACACACTCTACCCATGATTTTGTTGTTCATCCTCTCACGCAGATCTTCTTCTCTCCACAACTGTGTTGAAGGCTCACGCACTTCCAATTTTCGTGTCCTTCCTGTTGTTTGTTCATCCACGGACAAAACCGGAGCTGTTTTTCCTCACGCAGGACCTCCATTGTCTGTTCATTCCTCACAGGGTCGGATTGTTTTCCACGCACAGGATTTTCCTGGTTTTTATCCACGTATTTTTCCTCTGTGGATCTACGGATGGTTTGGCTGTATTCTTCCCTCACGGACTGATTCGTGGGTCCTGCGTTGTCGTTTTCATTCACGCCCAGGCTGGGGAACTATAATCTCTTTCCCAGCATGGTCTATGTATGTTTTCCCGGTGACTTCATTGCCCAAGGACAGGTTGAGTTTCCCCACATTGTGAACCGCGTCCACTGATGCATTTCGGGGGCTGTTAATTTCCCCAGGCCATGAGCTCTGTTTGCTGTTACGTTTGGGGACTGCTGTAGATGGTTTGAAGTCGTTTTCCCTAGTTTAAGCTGTGATAGCTAAATTGATTTCCTGAGTGCAATGGTTGGTCTTCAGACTGTGAGAGGAGTAGGGATGTTGGCTTAGATTTGCTTGATAAACCTGGTGGCTGGAAACCACACAGACAGAGCTAGAGGGTTGGCCTTCTTCTCCATCACCCCTGAATAGCACTGGAAGGGAATGCAGGGCCTAAGGGATTGTGTAGCAGAGAAGGGACTGATTCCTTGTGTTGGGTGTGTTTGGGTGTCTTAGAGGTCAGGCTAGTTCTGGTGTATGTGTTCTTGGCTCTGTAATGAGCTCACCAGCTTAGCAATTTTCCTTCTCCAGCTCCTTAATGGCCTGATAAACCCAACTCTGTTGGCTTGGCTGTGTGTTTTGTGTATCCTTGGCTACGTGTAAGCCTGTTGTTCCCTTATTCCTTGAAGAATCATACCCATCTCGGGGGTGGCAGCGTTGCTGATAGATTAAGGAGCTCGATGGCCTATGGTTGGGTGGAACGTTGCAGCGACATAGCTGGTTGCGGAATGAATTCATCTTAAGATAAGTCATCTTGTCCATTTTACTTCTGCAACTATATTTACTGTTAATGAATGTAATGAACATGTCGAATGCTTGTGGAAATGTATGTGGTTTCCGCTATGTATGACAAATGAATGGAATCTGTGCATGTTTCACTGTAATGCATTTCCCTGCAGCACTCTGTTTATGCAATTTTTATCATGTATGTGTTCATGGGGCTCTTAGCCCACTGTGATTAAAGTTTGGGTTGCGTCCTCTACACTGGTTGGAGGCATGGGGACGTGACAATAACGCTAGAATATATTCCCTCTAATGTGTGAGGTAAGAGGGGAACACGATGGACAAAATACAATATAACAGCCCCAAGAGTGGAGTAATGAAGACCCATGTGGAAAAACTGACCACTCATTAGCATAATACAATGATAGATCTTTGCATATGATTGCAGATATGAAGTATACATAGCAGTCCCTGATACATAACAATACAATGGCCATGAATAGGAATAATATAAATATTTCATGAGTGGTCATCTCCACATACAATATAAAGTGAAATAAGGTTTCCATACTGAATGAATACATCAGAGGGTACACTAGAGTCTAGTCACAAGAGCTGAAATCTCATAGATATTGGCATGATCAAGGAGGTAGCATATATGGAATGCCACCAAACACAGAGCTCTTCTACACAAATAATCACTAGTACATGTCCCATCATATGAATAAAGGGGTCGAAGTTGAACATGATGGACCATCGCCTGACTACCAGTCATCGATGTATACTGTTAATAGACATGACATATCTTGCTGATAATGACAATGGGAATCAAGGTACATAGTGGAATCAAACAATTGTGAATAGGTTTGTTGAGGTCAAACACTTGAGATAATCCATCGATCAGGGGACATTGATGTATTCCCAATTTTGTCGATGGCAAGAGAACTTGGCATTGATGATTGTAAGTCTCAAGCCACTGAATAGAATTTATATCCCTATTCCATAATAAATGATATGAAGTCGATGGAATGGAATCCACTGGAAAGAGGGCATTAAGGAATCCCTCATCAACCAATACGAGGTACACAAAAATGCTGAATAATTTGGAAGAACTTGGACAAACAAGATGTGCACGGACCAGTAAAAAATGTATCGAGAATGGCTGGCATGTAAAGACAAGGTAACTAAGGAATGGCCGACCCAGGCTAAAACTTCCTTCGAATAAGAGCATAAGGAAGATGGAGACCCATAGGAAGCATAGACTCAAAATGAAAACTGGGATAACTCTGTGGCATATGAGGCATCAACAAAGGCTCCATAGGGACTGGAAGCATAACTAGTTGGTGGAGAAAATTTAGAATAACAAGTACAACTCCTAAGGTCATACTAGTAACCCTACCGATGGATGAATGGACTCATGGACTGTGCTATGTTCGAAGGAGACAGAACAACTTCCAATAGAAAGTGATATCATTTCCCATCTGAATTTTTATGTTTTATGATTTTTTTTGTCTTTTTCATATTAAGAAGCTGGAAAAATAATAAAATTTCTTATAGTACAATAAAGAGGAAACAAGTGTCACGTATAAGAAAACTAGTTCCAATTAGTGGAACATACCTATTATCAATGCAAGGAATCACATGCAGGATAAGGACACTTGGGGGGATGTCTCCTCCAGGTATGGGATAATCAAGTTGCAAAATATATATGAGAGGATCTTCTTGGATAGGATTGAAACAAGCTCATGCTATATGGCTTATAAAACTGAAGCAGGGAGCTAGTGTAAAGCTTAATACGACAAGAAGACACATGCAATTCAATTACAACTTGATACAAAACGGGAGTCCTGTTACGGAGGAAAGTTCCTATGGCTTGGGGTAGACCATAACAGATAGGATGACACCGGAAATCAATCCATTTCAAATAATTCTAAAGATATGAATGAAACTATCACTAAGAAATAATAATCGTACCTTAATTTGTGCGTTCGAAGAAGATCCCCATTTATCTTTCACTCAAACTTTTCTCTACACATTGTCCTCAACAACAACAAGATATCCAAGTAGGATATATATAAAGTGTTAGAGTCTAATCTAGCATATTAAATTCCAACATGTAAGCAAAGTAATTACATCCATGGATACAAAAATTCATAATTACACATGTAATGGACGAGAAATGGATATTTTTATTAATATAAAAAGAGATACAAATGACAACCTCTGTCTGCACCTCATCGAAATTGAGAAACCGAGTCCCTCCACCTGGACCTCCACCACTTGAATCCTCCATACAAAGGAAAAATCACAAAGTCAAAGGAAATCTTGGGAAAGAGAACTAATGTCTGCTTCATGGACAAAGGGATGCATACTCAAGCATATAAGAATGGGGCACAATTTCACTATAATATATTTACTCTCCAAACTTCTCCTCCTTCAATGCTGCATAGTATCTCAATATATAGCCCCTCAATGGGAAGTGAAGGGTTGAATCGGAGCGTTTCCTGGCATATGGAAAGCCAAGGATCAACTCATTCGTTACTTAATGGGGAAAACTCCAAACATTTATATTTTTTGAGCATAAATCCTAATGTACGCAGGTGACAGTGATGCAAGATGTGTATACATGGGTTGTAAACTTGTGACTCACTTACATATTCAAAAGTGTGTTTTTAGGGGTTCTACTGGAGAATCATGGTAATGGTGAGAAAATGGGATAAAATTATTTTTCATAGGGATAGATAAAGGCCACCAAGTATGATGTGTCATATGTGTCAAATAAGGCTATAACATATAGGATACAAACAAATGAATAAATACAAAAATAGAATAAGTATCATTTTCCACATATTGATGACTTGTTTGATCAATTAAGAGGAGCCAAGGTATTTTAAAAGATAGACCTAAGATATGGGTATCACCAAGTTAGAAACAAGAAAGAGGAAATTTGAAAGACAACATTCAGAACAAGGTATGGGCACTACGAGTTTACAGTGCTACCTTTTGGATTAACAAATGCACCAACAACATTCATGTGTTTGATGAACGAAGTTTTCTAAAAGTACTTGGAAAACTTTGTGATTGTATTCTTAGATAACATCCTCATCTATTCAAGGTCAGAAGCAGAACATGAGGATCATCTAAGGTTGGTGATGCAGTTACTTAGAAAGAATCATTGGTATGCCAAGATAAGTAAGTTTTCATTCTATCATAATAGAATCCAGTACTTGGGACACATCATAACAGAAGAAGGTGTCTCAGTGAATCCTAAAAAGATAAGAGCTATAATGGATTGGTATAGACTGAAGAGCATATCAAAAGCAGGGATAATTTTAGGGGCGATTTTTAGCCCAGCAGGCTATTTTTCCATGTTTTTTTCCCAAAAAAGATTCACCATTTTGCATTTTTTGAAGCCTTGTTTCACCCAATTTTGATGGGGTAAAAGTTTTTCACCCTAAAAATTGCCAAATTATTATATAAACGATATAAAATCCTTGGAAATTAAAATATTTTTTGAAAAATATCACCAATCATTTTATAGTTGGTGTTTTAAGAATTGGTAATATTCATCAATATTTATACACTTTTAAATAAGTATGGTTCCTTAAAATCATCCCTGATCAAAAGTAAGGTATTTTATGGGATTAGTAGGCTACTACAGGAGATTCATAGAGGGATTCTCAAGGATAGCGTACCCCATCACATCCTTGAAGAAGAAGGGCGTTGAAGTTCGAATGGATTTCTAAGTGTCAAGTCAACTTTAAGAGACTCAAGTAATTGCTTACCAGTGCACCACTTTTGAAGATTGCAGATCCTGCTGGAATCTTTGTGGTGTGCACATATGCATGTAAGAAAGGAAATGGTGGAGTATTGACTTAGGATAGACATGTGATCAGTTACAAAATCCAGGAAGTTGAAATAGCCGCGAGAATAATTATGTCATTCATGATTTGGAGATTGGAACCATTATTCATGCCTTGAAGATATGGAGACATTACTTAATTGGTAAGAAATTTGAGTTAAGAATTGATCATGATGGATCAAAATATTTGTTTGAGTAGCCTACTTTGAATTCTATACAGAGAAGGTGGTTGAATGTCGGGTGTTTTATTGTCTTAATTAATTCACCAAATCTTTAATTATCAACTGTGGTTTGTAAACTTGGAGTTGACACAAAATTTATGCTAAGGTGAGAGGTACCTAAGGCGTTGTAGAAATATTTTAACAAAGAAAAGATCGAAAGATCTTTCAAAATGAAAAACCGAGTCAAACTTCATAAACCCAATTCTTAAGGTAATTAGACTGGGACAATACCACTAGATTAGATCAGTATCAATCTATACTACTCTACTCTATAAGCAATAACTAAATATATATATATATAAACAATACTATTCTAAGAATGTAAACTACTCTTTATAGTGAAACCTATTAATTAATTATTCAGCTTCTTAATCTGGGAATTAGAAAGGCTATAAACAAATTCAGAACTCTACCTATACGAAAACAAGAGATTATATTACTTGAGGAAATATTACAACTACTTAATATACCTAAGAAATCCAATAACTAAACTATACATGCGATTGACAAATATCCAATAATTAAACTAAATTATCTAGTTCCATTCTCCTTGAGGATTCTGAGGATATGCATTCATTGTGACCGGAACTGGAGAAAAAGGTGTATCAAAATGGATTTCAAAAGAAACAAAGAAATCAAATGGAATTAAGTCTAATTTAACTTCTACAAAGAGATGTAAACTAAGGAACTCCAATTACAAGTAATAGTAAACATTGTGATTTATGTTCTACCCATAAGCAAATGTGATCAACAACTAATCTATTAATCAAGAAACAATACTATTTTAACGATTACTTTGAAGTTGGAGGTATACTACTCTCATACCAAACAAATGTAAGGGAATAAAATATAATTTAGAAGCAAGTTAAAAACTTAATAAATATATATTAAATTCTAAATCAAACCCTATTCTATGAGCATCTTTAGTAATCACAAAGTAAGGAGGACAAATATTATGCTAGAAATCGTGATGAGATTATAAAGAACTAATATACTTTTTGAAGAATAAAATCAAAAAAATTAAATTCTAAAATCAATCTAAATCAAGGTAAGGTAGATCAAACTAGAAGTGAAGCTAACAAGTTCTAAAACAATAACCCATTGAGGAATCAGTGACAAAAGAAACCCGACTTATGAACTAATTAAAGCAATAAGAAATGTAAGTCAAAAAGCATTATGGAGTTTAATGAATACTTTGGATGTAGTTTGAAATTGAGTTCTAATTATATATGACTACTGTTTAGCTATAGAAAATAACATAATTAAAAAAACTAAGAGAAACTAGACTTTAAACAAATATAAAACAAAACAAAAATATTAAAGTATGAACGGCGATCCAGATGACGATATAGAATGACAGTCCTAATGACAGTATGGATGGATAAAAATAGATTAAATTGCAATAGTAAACAGCCTAAATGATTATGACGTCGGTTGGTTGATGCATATGAATTTTTAGTGCAGAGCAAGATGATATTTGAACTATTTAACAATTGGGATAACAAAAAGACACCTATGTTAATCTACCTTTAAGAAAGTAAACTGTTTCCTATAAAACCAGCTAAGAGATAGATGCAATTAATCTACAGCTATAGAAACATCAACATAATTGATCCTAACTACAAAATAAGCCTACAACATTAAACTAATTAAATTCCAACTAATTGCAAATATGAGATTGGATAACAAACTGAAAGAAAGACTGTAAAATATGATGTGCGACCGGTCACTTTCAATCCTGGAAATATAAACTACATGAAAAACACTTACATAAATGGAATTAACAATAGATAACACATGTTACTGGTGACAAAGTAACATCAATTTATAGGAAATCAAATTACATATATAAACTGGAAATGAAAACTACTTATCTGCAAAAAGAGAATAACAAAAATACAAAAACGGAGACGTCTGGTTGTTGAGGCACCCCTCTCAGCAATCAAGGGTTGTGCTTAGATCAATCAACCACTCACAAAAACAAAGACATATATTCACAGCTGAAGATAGAACTTGTATTAAATTCAAAACAGAGTTTACAGAATTTCCTTGCTAATGACGACGAACTAACTTGACTCTCGTCTAGAGACGAATTTATATACCTTTACATGGATGAGCAGGTCGACCCTTTCAGTGGTCGACTGTTCCAAAGATAGACAACATTAACTGCTAAACAAACAACCGTGTAATGATTTGTGACAGCGCACATCCGTCTTCCTAATCCTTTGCACGTCGGTTATCCTCGCGCGGGGTGTCGGTGTATGGATCTTTGTTAACATGAGAAAGGAGCATGGTGTTGAGTCAAGAGGATAGAATCCCGAGTCTTGTAGAGAAAATACTCTTGTACCATCAAAACACGTGGCTAACATATCAACAAAACCATTATGTGCTTTAAACGCTTGAGAATATTCCAACTAACAGGGTGCGGGTTGATCGAAGGGCTGTATGACGAGTTGTACACAACTGTGTGTGTTTGGCGTGAATACGTGTCCACATGGAAGCTCGCTTAGAAACCATAGTATGCAAAACAAGTCTATGTATCAGGCATGTTTACAAATATCACATAATTTCTAATAAAATCATGGAATAACGAAAATCAACCAATACTTGCATAAAATTCAAATAATTTCGTACTTGGGGTTAATTGATAAGCTGAATGACAAGAAGTATACCAAAAGGTGACAAAAGAGATGCCAAAAGAGAAAATTAACAACAACAAAAAATGACAAAATTGGGATCAACAGTCCCCCAAACCGGAGAGATGCCAGGTACCACGGAGCAAAACAAAAAGGAAATTAGGAAGAAGGCTGAGTTGCGTTAGTAGCTACCTTCGACTTAGCAGAGGAAGCGGGAGATTTGAATTTCAACTTCCTAGCTTGTGCCTTCATAACTTTTTGCCTCTCCTACCAAGAGTCATGCGAAGAATTTATGGCTTTATTGAGCTCTTCAATTGTCTTAACTTGAAGGCATAACTCCTTGTTCTCTTGACGAGTAACGGGAATCATCTCAGCATATCTTTTATTTTGGCTGGTTGACTATGATAATTCTTGAGTCAGTTGCTCTATTGTCTACTGATCCGGAGTAAATGGCTCTATAGGGTGTTTGGAATCTTGAGGGGGGATCAACTCTCTGGATGGTGTTTCAAGGTCAATAGAAGGTCCTTGTTCTTCATGACCCATACCTTGAGAAAATAGAGGAACGAGTTTGAGAGAAGAGGCTTTATGCAATTCAGCTGAAATGATAGCTAGGGTAAAAAGAGGTGAGTCAAAAATAGGTTTATTCACCTAGACGACACTATATGGATGATTAGACTGAGGGGTAGACTGAATGGTGGTCTAAACAAGATTCGCCTTCTTATTCTTGGCTCGAACTTGTGGAAAAGGTAAAAATTCAGCGGCCATAAGGTCAACAGAGGTGGGCGAATGGCCATGCGAACTCGCTTCTGAAGTATCTTCATCAATTTGCACTATTTTAGTGCGTTTATTTTATTTAGGAGGGGTCTGACTGGGTTCACAGTCATGAGTGTGTCAAGGACGCTTTTGAGCATTTAAATGAGGGTTTAAGACCTTAAACACAAAATTTTCCTAGGTCTGGTTCCTCTCCTTCAATTGATGCATGCTCAAGATCTTGATAAGGCTATGGTGGTACAGACTATTAGTTTTTCAACATTAAGCTAGCATTATATTAGGATATTTACTGAGAGAATAACAAGTATTGCAATCAAACACAAGAGATAATGAACACAGTGTTTTTTATCAAGGAAACCATAAATGGAGAAAACCCCGCAACTTCCTCAAAGATAGAATTAGGACAAGATGTAAAACCCCAAAACAGTAATATGCACTCCCGACAGCAGTAATCTTCTTCTTGTCTAGCCCCAGTGTCTTCTCCTTCCTCAACTATGCGCTACACTTGAGTGTGTGAGTGATGTGTACTAAATAGAGACCCCAGCTCTCTATTTATACTAATCCTGACATGACTAAAACCCTACTAGGGCCAACCTCTACTTGGAGAGTCTAATAACCCTAGTGCCTCGGAACTGCGGGGACTTTAACCCTTACACAATTGGAGGGTTACCCACTATGACTTGACATGACTTGTTTACATTATTGATTCTCTCGATCGGAACATCGGGGCATGACAACATGACTCAATTACATAATAGATACATCCTGGAATAAACATCGGGTTACAATACATAAAATACATAGATGAATACATTCCAAAGTTACAAATACATCAACACTCCCTCTTAACTAGGAAGGTATTCTTTCGACACAATTTTTAGCACTGGTCTTTCTTCTCTGTATCAGCTGGATCATCTCGTCATCTACATCTTGAGTCTTCTGAGTCTTCAAGTCATCTTCGTCTTCAATTCATCTTCATTCTTCGAATCTGGATCATCATGAGACATCATCACTGGATCTGGATCATCTCTCGATCTAGATCAACATCACTGGATCTGGATCATCACTCAATCTAGATCATCATAACTGGATCTTGATCATCACTCGATCTGGATCTTGATCTGGATCATCTCTCGATCTGGATCATCACTGCTGGATCTAGATCATCACTCGATATGGATCTCTCGAAGTCATCATAACTGGATCTGGATCATAGCTCGATCTGGATCTCATCTGGTCATCATCATGTGTGTGCTATCTTGTCATAGGAAGTTCTACAGAGCCATCCTTCTTTCATGCTGGTTGTAGGCCTAACCATTAGGTAAGTCTTTTCCCGACACTTACATCTAACCTACTCGTCAGAAAGGCACGCCCAACACTTACATCTGACCTACTCGTCAGAAGGGCACACCCAACACTCACATCTGATCATGTAGTAAACTACAATCACATCATAAAGGCCCCGCACTCACATCTGTCATGGAAGGAACTGAATCCTCTCACCATGATAGAATGGCCTGCCCTTACATCTGACATGGAAGGAACTAAATCCTCTCACCATGAAATAATGGCCTATACTTACATTGGCCATGGAAGGAACTTAATCCTCTCACCATGATGGAATGGCCCGCACTTACATCGGCCATGGAAGGAACTTAATCCTCTCACCATGACAGAATGGAATGCACTCACATTTGACCTGGAAGGAACCAAATTCTCCACCCTCGTCAGAAAGGCCCCCAGTCCCAGACTGAGCTACCTGGTAACTGACTAGGTGCCTCCACTCTCCTAGAGAGTGGTAGTTTCCCTTACATCTGTCCTACTCGACAGAATGGCCAGCACTCATATCTGACATGGAAGGAACTGAATCCTCTCACCATGACAGAATGGCTCAGTCCTTACATCTGACCTGCTCGTCAGAATGGATTTCGATCTTTAGCACTTATATTTGACATGGAAGGAACTGAATCTTCTCACCATGATAGAATGGCTCAGCCCTTACATCTAACCTGCTTGTCAGAATGGATTTGGGGCTCATCACTTTCCCTTGGAGGAAACCTCGATCTGGAGAACACCAAGCTTCTCCCTAAAGTACTTGAACTTCAGTCTAGCTATTGGTTTCATCAACACATCAGCTATCTGTTCCTCCATCGCAACATACTGGAGCTTCACTGCTCCTCTCTACACCATATCCCTGATATAGTGATACTTGATCTCGATGTGCTTCAACTTGTCATGGAACACTGGATTCCCTGACAACTTCATGCAACTCTGGTTGTCACAATGTATACAAGTAGCATCCGTCTGGAGATCAAATAAATCAGACAGTAGCTTCCTCAACCATATTACCTCACAACTAGCTGAACAAGCTGCGACATACTCTGCTTCAGCTGTACTCAGTGCCACACAGGATTGGTTCCTGCTAAACCAAGAGATCACACTTGATCCCATACTAAAGCAACACCCTGAAGTGCTCTTCCTATCGATGGCACTGCCTGCCCAATCTGAATCAACATAACCCTCCAGGTTAATCTTCTGATTCGCATCATACTTGAGCCCATAATCAATTGTACCCCTCAAGTACCTCAGAATATGCTTTGCAGCAATCAAGTGAACATTTCTCGGATCTGTCAAGAACTGGCTCAAGGTGTTCACAGCAAAGAAAATGTCTGGTCTCATGTTCATCAGGTACATCAATGACCCAATCATCTGACGATACATCGTAGCATCAACCGTCTCTGAAGAAGCATCATTCAATAGCTTTAGGTTTGATTCCATAGGTGTGGCCATAGTCTTGCAGTCCATCATCCCAAACCTCTTCAGGATCTCTACTGCATACCTCCCTTGTCTAAGGAAGATCCCATCCGCACTCTGCCACACCTCCATACCTAGAAAGTAATGCATCATACCTAAGTCCTTCATCTCGAACTCGGCAACAATCTTTCTCTTCGCATCAGTAATCAACCCATCCACACCTGTCACGAACAGATCATCTACATATAGTAGAAGCATCACTGGGTTGCCATCTTCAACCTTGTAGTAAAGGTTGGAATCTGCTTTACTCTTGGTAAAGCCCAAACTAGATAGAAAGCTATCAATTCTACCGTACCAGGTCTTGGGTGCCTATTTCAAACCATACAGGGCTTTCTTCAGTCTGCATACATGAGACTCCCTGTCATGTGTCTCAAAACCGAGTGGTTGTTTAACATACACTTCCTCTTCTACTACACCATTCAAGAAGGTAGTCTTGACATCCATCTGGTGTATCTTCCATTTCATCACTACATCCAGAGCAAGTACTGATCTGATGGAAGTGTATCTGGCTACAAGTGCAAAGGTTTCTTCATAGTCTATTCTCTCTTTCTGAGAGAAACCTCAAGCTACAAATCTTGCCTTATACTTTTCAATGCTACCGTCTACAGCATGTTTGATCTTGTAGATCCATTTGGAAGTTACAATTGACTTCCCATCTGGTCTTGGGACAACATCCCAAACATCATTCTTCATGATCGATTGGTACTCTTCGATCATAGCATCCTTCCATTCTTTATGTTCTGCCTCTTCTTCATAACTGGAACGTTCTTTATCAATGAAATCACATAGTAAAGCTACATACCCAGAACAGGATCTGGTCGTCTTTCTTTCTCTGTGATTCTTTTTTGCAGCCCCATATCTTTCCGCACCTTGGATAAGTTCTCATACCCAAGCAGGTTTCCTCTTATGAGGATTCTTCTCCAGAGGTGGATCTACAGGTCTTTGTGGTTCTTCAAATTCTCGATCTTCTTCTCGAGTTTCTTCATTCATGGTTGTATCATGAATTCTGGGTGCTTCAGGTTCTTCAGGTTCTTCAACAGGTCTCTTTCTAGATTTGTTGTAAGCCATGTCTTCATCAAATGTCACATCCCTGCTAATGTCAATCTTCTTATATCCTGGGAAATATATTTCGTAAGCCTTCGAGCTTTTAGAGTATCCCACAAATATACCCTTCTTTCCTGAAGGATCTAATTTAGTCCTCTTCTCTTTTGGAATGTGGATGTACATAGGACAGCTGAATATTCTGAGATGACTTACTTCTGGTTTCTTGTCGGAGAAGACTTCTTCAGGAGTGTTGTTCTTGAGTACTCTATGTGGAGTACGGTTCTGTACATACACCACTACTTTGGCAGCTTCTGCCCAAAGATGCATAGGAAGGTCTTGATCATGAAGCATGGCTTTTGCTGCTTCCATGATGGTTCTGTTCTTCCGTTCTGCAACCCCATTCTGTTGTGGATTATAAGAAGTGGACAACTCCCTCTTAATCCCCGATTCTTTGCATCGCTCTTTGAATTCATTTGAAGTGAATTCTCTGCCATTATCTGATCAAATGGTCTTGATCTTCTTTTCAGTATTGTTTACGATCAAGGTTTTGAATTCTTTAAACTTACTGAATACTTTGTCTTTGTTCTTCATGAAGTAAACCCATGTCTTCCTAGAAAAGTCATCAATAAAAGAAACATAATATGCATACCCGCTTAGAGAGTTTGATGACATATGACCGCATACATCGGAGTGGATGATTTCCAAGATTCCTTTTTCTTTACTTTCACTGCTTGGAAATTTCTTCTTTGTATTCTTTCCTTTCGCACATTATTTGCAGACCCCATCATGTTTTGCTTGGATTTCTGGAATACCTTCGACAACTTTGCTTGCAATAGGTACTGCTCTGTAATGCACATGTGCAAGCATTCTATGCCAAAGTTCACTTGGCTCTACTGTTTCATGGACCAAGGCTTGTTCTGGATGGCCCTTCAATTTGTATAATTCTCCTTCTTGTTCTCCAATTACTACCGCATCATTGATAGTCTTTCCTTTTGGCCACATGATGACTTGACCATTTATGAATGCAACCCACATTCCTTTTGCATATAATGCTAATATGGAGAGAAGGTTCTTCTTGAGTCCTGGCACAAACAATACTTCTTTCATTGTTAGAGATTTTGTAGAGTCTAACTTATATGAAGATTCCCCACTACCGTTTATTGGATATTGGTAGTCATCTCCTAGCTTTACCTTGTGAGGTGATTCATGTTCTAACAGTCTCACAAAGGATTCCTTGAATCCATTCATATTTTTGGAACCCCCACTGTGTATAAGCCAATCATCACTTCCATGAGTAATGTTACCTGTGAGAGCTGATATCAGAACATATTCATCCTCGCTTGAAGAATCTTCACTTTCATATCTGGATCTCTTCCTGGATGGTTCATCATCCTCTGCAGCACGAGCATGATGTCTTCTTTTGTTGCTCTTCTTTACTATCTTCTGTTTTTTAGGACAATTCCTTGCATAGTGTCCTACTTCATCACAAGTATAGGATATGATCCTAGATACATCTCTTCTAGTATTATCTCTGTGAGAGTGCTTACCTCTAGAACCATGAGGTCTTCTTTTGCTTGACTTGGAGTGAGACTTGGAATGTACTATAAGAGCTTGTTCTTCACTTCCCATCTTCTCTTCTCGAGCTGCTATCCGAGCTTCTTCTTGAGAGCACTCTTCCCATAGTCTGCTGAACTTGACACAGATTCCTTGGATGAAAGAATCCCATGACCTAGGAAGGCCATTCAATGTAGTCATTACAATATTTGCATTCTCCACTTCTTCATCAACTGCTTCTAGTTTATCTTTGATTTGAGAAACTCTCATGAAGTAAGACTGGAATGTTTCTTGCATTTTGAATCTTCACATTCTTCAGTTGGTTTCTCAGGGTCATCTTTCGATTGATGTTCTTCTCTTCAAAAAATTTGGTTAGGGCATCAAACACAGCTTTAGGTGTCTTGAGAGAGGACACCTGTGGGATAAGGTGATTCTTGATAGAATCAGCAATGATCCTCTTTGCCACAACCATCTTCTTCTTATGTAAGTCCTTTTCTTCATCTCCCTCTGTAACTAGAACCTCCTCATGGATGTAGGAGTCTAATTCATTTTCTTCTAGGACCAAGGAGATTCTATACTTCCAGGATCGGAAGTTATCAGCTCCCTCAAGCTTTCCATCAAGCTTGGTATGATGAGACATCTTAACTAAGAAACTCAAATGGAATACAAAATATTTTAGATCTTACCAGGTTCAAGATGTCGGATCTAAAACTTGAGCTGAAATCCTGTAGAGTTGGTTCAGGAGCAAATTAGGGTTTTGCTTTTCCGGAGTTCTATCCACCCAAATTCCTTGAAATTTGTCCCTAACTTCGATTTTGGGGAGGAGATCAATTTATGCCTGGGCTCACTGAAAAATTCCTCTTCTGTAAAAAAGCCCTAATTTTCGACAGCAGTGACGGGTCCAAAACTGAAAAACCTCAAAATTGGATTCTGCTTCGACAGAAAGATGCGCCCTAAGGAGGAGAGTTGTTCCACCTTACTTTTGCTGAAAATCTATGGAGGAAGATCCACAAACCAGGAAGCCCTAGTTCCCGCAGCTGCACAGTGTCTTCTTCTCAGGTTAGGTTTGATACCATGTTAGTTTTTCAACATTAAGCTAGCATTATGTTAGGATCTTTACTGAGAGAATAACAAGTACAACAATCAAACACAAGAGACAATGAACACAGTGTTTTTGATCGAGGAAACCATAAATGGAGAAAACCCCGCAACTTCCTCAGAGATAGAATCAGGACAAGATGTAAAACCCCAAAACAGTAAGATGCACTCCCGACAGCAGTAATCTTCTTCTTGTCTAACCCCAGTGTCTTCCCCTTCCTCAACTATCCGCTACACTTGAGTGTGTGAGTGATGTGTACTAAATAGAGACCCCAACTCTCTATTTATACTAATCCTGACATGACTAAAACCCTACTAGGGACGACCTCTACTTGGGGAGTCTAATAACCCTAGTGCCCTAGAACTGCGGGGACTTTAACCCTTACACAATCAGAGGGTTACCCACTATGACTTGACATGACTTGTTTACATTATTGATTCTCCCAATTGGAACATCGGGGCATGAAAACATGACTCTGTTACATAATAGATACATACCGGAATAAACATTGGGTTACAATACATAAAATACATAGATGAATACATTCCGAAGTTACAAATACATCAGCACAGACTACCCATAGGATTGACTGTATTTTTCTTGACTTGGTTTGACATTTTTTCCAATCTCTTGAGGAAATAAAATGGAAAATTAAAAAACTGTTGATTGATGAAATGTGCCAGTAAGCGAAAATGGCAAGCTTTAAACACAGTAAACTTACCCTCACTTGTTATAAGGAAGATGATAATAGCCAAAGGATTGAGGTATTTTTGGCTTAACCCATTATCTGTGAAATCCTTTCGCACCTGCGACATGTTGATACTCTGGCTTGATAGCGAAATTGTGGGACGACCGAGGTGTTGATGTAATTATAACTTCGGAATGTATTCACTTGTATTTCTTATCTATTGTAACCTGATGTTTATTCTGGGATGTTATCATGTTATGTCACACCCCGATGTTCTGATCGAGAGAATCAATAATGTAAACAAGTCATGTCAATTCATAGTGGATAACCCTCCAATTGTCTAAGGGTTAAAGTCCCCGTAGTTTCGGGGCAATAGCGTTATTAGAATCTCCAAGTAGAGGTCGGCCCTAGTAGGGTTTTAGTCATGTCTGGATTAGTATAAATAGAGATCTGGACTCTCTATTTAGAACACGTCACTCACACACTCAAGTGTAGCGCATAGTTGAGGAAGGAGAAGACACTAGGGCTATACAAGAAGAAGATTACTGCTGTCGGGAGTGCATCTTACTATTTTGGGGTTTTACCTTTTGTGTTGATTCTATCTCTGAGGAAGTTATGGGGTTTTATCCATTTATGGTTTCCCTGATGAAAAACACTGTGTTCATTGTCTCTTGTGTTTGATTGTTGTACTTGTTGTTCTCTCAGTAAATATCCTAACATAATGCTAGCTTGAATGTTGAAAAACTAACATGGTATCAGAGCTAACCTGAGAAGAAGACACTGTGCAGCTATGGGAACTAGGGCTTCCTACTTTGTGGATCTCTCTCCACATATTTTCAACAAAATTAAGGTGTAATAAATCTCCTCCTTAGGGCGCATCTTTCTGTCAAAGAAGAATCCAATTCTAAGGTTTTTCAATTTTGGACCTGTCACTGCTATCAAAAATTAGGGCTTTTCACAGAAGAGGAATTTTTCAGTGAGCCCAAGCCTGGATTGATATCCTCCCCAAAATCAAAGTTAGGGACAAATTTCAAGACATTTGGGTGGATAGATCTTCAGAAAAGCAAAACCCTAATTTGCTCCTGAACCAGCTCTGCGGGATTTCAGCTCAAGTTTCAGATCTGACATCTTGACCTGGTAAGATATAAAATCTTTTGTATTTCCATTTGAGGTTCTTAGTTAATATGTCTCATCATACCAAGATTGATGAAAAGCTTGAGCGAGTTGATAACTTTCGAGCTCGGAAGTATAGGATCTCCCTGGTCCTGGAAGAGAATGAGTTGGACTCCTACATCCATGAGGAGGTTCCAGTTCCAGAGGGAGATGAGGCTAAGGCCTTTCATAAGAAGAAGTTGGTTATGGCAAAGAGGATCATTGCTGATTCTATAAAGGATCACCTTATACCTCAGGTGTCCTCTCTCAAGACACCTAAATCTATGTTTGATGCCCTAACCAAATTGTTTGAAGGGAAGAACATAAACCGGAAGATGAATCTGAGAAACCAACTGAAGAATGTGAAGATTCAGAATACAGAAACAATCCAGTCTTACTTCACAAGAGTTTCTCAAATCAAGGAACAACTAGAAGATGTTGATGAAGAAGTGGAAAATGCAGAGATTGTGATGACTACCTTGAATGGCCTTCCTAGGCCATGGGATTCTTTCATCCAAGGAATCTGTGCTAGAAAGAAGTTAGTCAAATTTAGCAGACTATGGGAAGAGTGCTCTCAAGAAGAAGCTCGGATAGTAGCTCGAGAAGAAAACATGGGAAGTGAAGAATAAGTTCTCATGGTACACTCCAAATCATATTCCAAGTCAACCAAAAGAAGATCTCATAGCTCCAGAGGTAAGCACTCTCACAAAGATAACACTAGAAAAGATTTATCTAGGATCATATGTTATACATATGATGAAGCAAGACACTATGCAAGGAATTGTCCTAAGAAATAGAAACTAATGAACAGGAGCAACAAAAGAAGACATCATGCTCATGCTGTAGAGGATGATGAACCATCCAAGAAGAGATCCAGATATGAAAGTGAAGATTCTTCAAGCGAAAATGAATATGTTCTGATCTCCACTCTCACAGGTAACATTACTCATGGTATTAATGATTGGCATATAGATAGTGGGGCTTCCAAACATATGACTGGATTCAAGGAATCCTTTGTGAGACTGTCAAAACATGAATCACCTCACAAGGTGAAGCTAGTAGATGACTACCAAAACCAATAAAAGGTAGTGGGGAATATTCCTATAAGCTAGACTTTGGAAAGTCTCTAACAATGAAAGAAGTATTGTTTGTGCCAGGACTTAAGAAGAACCTTCTCTACATATCAGCATTAGATGCAAAAGGAATGCGGGTTGCATTCATAGATGGTCAAGTCATCATGTGGCCAAAAGGAAAGACTATCGATGATGTGGTAGTGATTGGAGAACAAGAAGGAGGTTTATACAAATTGAAGGGCCATCCAGAAAAAGCCTTGGTCCATGACATAGTAGAGCCAAGTGAACTTTGGCATAGAAGGCTTGCACATGTGCATTACAGAGCACTACCTATTGCAAGCAAAGCTGTTGAAGGTCTTCTAGAAATCCAAGCAAAACGTGATGGGGTATACAAAGGATGTACGAAAGGAAAGAATACAAAGAAGACATTTCCATGCAGCGAAAGCAAAGAAAAAGGAATCTTGGAAATCATCCACTCCGATGTATGCGGTCCTATGTCATCAAACTCTCTAAGCGGGTATGCATGTTATGTTTCTTTTATTGATGACTTTTATAGGAAGACTTCGGTTTACTTCATGAAGAACAAAGACGAAGTATTTAGTAAGTTCAAGGAATTCAAAGCCTTGATCGAGAACCATACTGAAAAGAAGATCAAGACCTTTGAATCAGATAATGGCGGAGAATTCACTTCAAATGAATTCAAAGAGCTATGCAAAGAATCAGGGATTAAGAGGGAGTTGTCCACTCCTTACAATCCACAACAGAATGGGATTGGAGGGAGGAAGAATAGAACTATCATGGAAGCTGCAAGAGAAATGATTCATGATCAAGATCTTCCTATGCAACTTTGGGCGGAAGCTGCCAGAACAGCGGTGTATGTATAGAACCATGCTCCACATAAAGTACTCGAGAACAAGACTCCTAAAGAAGTCTTCTCTGGCAAGAAACCAGAAGTCAGCCATCTCAGAATATTCGGCTGTCCTGTGTACATCGACATTCCAAAAGAGAAGAGGACTAAATTAGATCCTTCAGGAAAGAAGGGTATGTTTGTGGGATACTCTGAAAGCTTGAAGACTTATAGAATATATTTCCCAGGATACAAGAAGATTGACATACACAAGGATGTGACATTTGATGAAGACACAGCTTACAACAAATCCAAAAAGAGACCTGCTGAAGAACCTGAAGAAGCAGAAGCACCCCGAATTCATGATACACCATGAATGAAGAAACTCAAGAAGAAGATTGAGAATTTAAAGAACCACAAAGACCTATAGATCCACCTCTGGAGAATAATCCTCATAAGAGGAAACCGGCTTGGGTACAAGAACTTATCCAAGGCGCGAAAAGATATGGGGCTCTAGAAGAGAATCACAGAGAAAGAAAGAGGACCAGATCCTGCTCCGGGTATGTAGCTTTACTATGTGATTTCATTGATAAAGAACCTTCCAGTTATGAAGAAGCGGCAGAACAGAAAGAATGGAAGGATGCTATGATCATAGAATACTAATCGATCATGAAGAATGATGTTTGGCATGTTGTCCCAAGACCAGACGAGAAGTCAGTTGTAACTTCCAAATGGATCTACAAGATCAAACATGTTGCAGACAGTAGCATTGAAAAATACAAGGCAAGATTTGTGGCTTGGGGTTTCTCTCAAAAGGAAGGAATAAACTATGAATAAACCTTTGCACCTATAGCCAGATACACTTCCATCAAATCAATACTTGCTTTGGCTGCAGTGTTGAAATGGAAGATACACCAGATGGATGTCAAGACTGCTTTCTTCAATGGTGTAGTAGAAGAGGAAGTGTATGTAGAACAACCACTCGATTTTGAGACACATGACATGGAGTCTCATGTATGCAGATTGAAGAAAGCCCTGTACAGTTTGAAACAGGCACCCAGGACCTAGTACGGCAGAATTGATAGCTTTCTATCCAGTTTGGGCTTTACCAAGAGTAAAGCAGATTCCAACCTTTACTACAACGTTGAAGATGGAAACCCAGTGATGCTTCTACTATATGTAGATGATCTGTTTGTAACAGGTATGGATGGGTTGATTGTTGATACAAAGAGAAAGCTTGCTGCCGAGTTTGAGATGAAGGACTTGGGTATGATGCATTATTTTCTAGGTATGGAGGTGTGGCAGAGTGCGGATGGAATATTCCTTGGACAAGGGAAGTATGTAGTAGAGATCCTGAAGATGTTTGGGATGATGGACTGCAAGACTATGGCCACACCTATGGAATCAAACCTAAATCTATTTAGCGATGCTTCATTAGAGTCGGTTGATGCTATGATGTATCATCAGATGATTGGGTCATTGATGTACCTGATGAACACGAGACCAGAAATTTGCTTTGCTGTGAACACCTTGAGCCAGTTCTTGACAGATCTGAGAAATGTTCACTTGATTGCTGTGAAGCATATTCTAAGGTACCTGAGGGGTACAGTTGATTATGGGCTCAAGTACGATGCAAATCAAAGGATTAACCTAGAGGGTTATGTTGATTCAAATTGGGAAGGCAGTGCCATCGATAGGAAGAGCACTTCAGGGTGTTGCTTCAGTATGCGATCAGGTGTGATCTCTTGGTTTAGCCGAAAGAAATCTTGTGTGGCACTGAGTACAGCTGAAACAGAGTATGTCATAGCTTCTTCAGCTAGTTGTGAGACAGTATGGCTGTGGAAGCTACTGTCTGATTTATTTGATCTCCAGATGGATGCTACTTGTATACATTGTGACAACCAGAGTTGCGTGAAGTTGTCAGAGAATCCAGTGTTCCATGACAAGTCGAAGCACATCGAGATCAAGTATCAATATATCAGGGATATGGTGCAAAGAGGAGCAGTGAAGCTTTAGTATGTTGCGATGGAGGAACAGATAGCTGATGTGTTGACAAAGCCATTGGCCAGAGTGAAGTTCGAGTACTTCAGGGAGAAGCTTGGTGTTCTCCAGATTGAGGTTTCCTCCAAGGGAATGTGATGAGTCCCAAAGCCATTCTGACGAGCAGGTCAGATGTAAGGGCTAAGCCATTCTATCATGGTGAGAGGATTCAGTTCCTTCCATGTTAGATATGAGTGCTGAAATTCATAGCCATTTTGACAAGCAGGTCAGATGTAAGGGCTGAGCCATTTTGTCATGGTGAGAGGATTCAGTTCCTTCGATGTCAAATATGAGTGTTGGCCATTCTATTGAGAAGGATAGATGTAAGGCCAACTGCCACTCTCCGGGAGAGTGGAGGCACCTGGTCCGTTACCAGGTAGCTCAGTTTGGGACTGGGGGCCTTTCTGACGAGGGTGGAGGATTTGGTTCCTTCCAGGTCAGATGTGATTGCAGGCCATTCTGGCGAGGGTGTAGGATTTGGTTCCTACCAAGTCAGATATAAGGGAAACTGCCATTCTCCAGGAGAATGGAGGCACCTGGCCCGTTACCAGGTAGCTCAGTCTGGGACTAGGGGCCTTTCTGGTGAGGGTGGAGGATTTAGTTCCTTCCAGGTCAGATGTGAGTGCAAGCCTTTCTGGCGAGGGTGGAGGACTTGTTTTCTTCCAGGTCATATATAAGTGTTGAAGCCTTTTCACAGATGATAGTGATGTCCTGTCATGCTGGTGAATTTGAGTGTTAGGCCTTTCTGATGTGATTGTAGGTTTCTACATGATCAGATGTGAGTGTTGGGCATGCCTTTTTTATGAGTAGGTCAGATGTAAGTGCTGGACGAAGACCTACATGATGGTTGGGCCTACAACCAACATGAAAGAAGGCTGGCTCTGTATAACTTCCTATGACGAGATAGCACACATGATGATGAACAAATGAGATCCAGAATGAGCTATGATCCAGATCCAGTTATGATGACTCCAAGAGATCCAGATCGAGTGATGATCTAGATCCAGCAGTGATGATCCAGATCGAGTGATGATCTAGATACAACAGTGATGATCCAGATCCAGTGATGATCTAGATCCAGTGATGATGATACAGATCGAGTGATGATCCAGATCTAGTGATGATGATCCAAATCGAGTGATGATCCAGATCCAGTGATGATGATCTAGATCCAGTGATGATCCAGATCCAGTTATGATGATCCAATGACGATGTTCCAGATCGAGTATTATCCAGTGACGATGTTCCAGATCAAGTATGATTTAGTAATGATGATCCAGATATAGATGAAAGATGACTTGAAGATGAAGATGACTTGAAGATGCAGATGATGAGAAGAACCAGAGAAGAAGACCAATGATGAAAATTTTGTCAAGAGAATACCTTCCTAGTTAAGAGGGAGTGTTGATGTAATTGTAACTTCGAAATGTATTCACTTGTATTTCTTATGTATTGTAACCCGATGTTTATTCCAGGATGTTATCATGTTATGTCACACCCCGATGTTTCGATCGGGAGAATCAATAATGTAAACAAGTCATGTCAAGTCATAGTGGATAACCCTCCGATTGTCTAAGGGTTAAATTCCCCGCAGTTCCAGGGCATTAGGGTTATTAGACTCTCCAAGTAGAGGTCAGCCCTAGTAGGTTTTTAGTCATGTCACGATTAGTATAAATAGAGAGTTGGACTCTCTATTTAGAACACATCACTCACACACTCAAGTGTAGCACATAGTTGAGGAAGGAGAAGACACTAGGGCTAGACAAGAAGAATATTACTGTTGTCAGGAGTGCATCTTACTGTTTTGGGGTTTTACCTTTTGTGTTGATTCTATCTCTGAGGAAGTTGTGGGGTTTTCTCCATTTATGGTTTCCCCAATGAAAAACACTGTGTTCATTGTCTCTTGTGTTTGATTGTTGTACTTGTTGTTCTCTCAGTAAAGATCCTAACATAATGCTAGCTTGAATGTTGAAAAACTAACACGAGGGAGAAACAAATGTTTGTGACAACGAGTTCCTTCTCTCGGAAGCTTGGTTGCTACTACAATAGTATCCTTGGTTAGTGGAAAAGTGAGATAACCAACCCTAGCCATATTACCATAGAATCCTTTTGCAAATAATAGTGAAATATCCTCATCATATCCATGCAAAAAGTGGAGGAACGGATTCCACCCTGCTCGGAAGAAAATCTCCCGGTATTCTTGATATTCTGGAATCTAGAACAAGTCCTGGTAACTCTCAGGCTCAAGACGGTTAGGCACTGTTCAAGTAGGGAATAAAATGCAGGGGGTTGCAGAGGATACAAATAAATGGTGTCTGAATGGATCCACGAAGACGAAGGTAAATAAGGACAAGGCTAAAGATCGCGGGTTTAAAACACAATCCGTTTAAGCATATGAATGATTGTGAGATCGCGGTTTTGCATGCTTGACCAATCACACTATGGTTCAATACTTTGAATCGTGTTCCCTAATAATTATTTCATATGGTTATGAATAATTCAACCATGTCCAAAGTAAAATTTGGACAGGTTGAATAAATGATCCATTATGGCATCTATAAAATGTATCTAAAAACAATAATGGCTCAAATTAATAGTATGATAGAACACTTAACGATTCCACATATGACTTGATGAGAGGGTAAGGGTAATGATGGTCAAAAAATATCTTGAAATCATTTCATATAAAGAAGGGATTAAAGGATCCGTTAGATGAGGTTGAAGTGAATCCTAACGAAATCGAAATGTTTTTATGGGCATAAGAATGAGACCTAGAAATCATGGTTATGGTTTAATAAATAAAAATCTTTGCCCAAAGTTAATACTAAAAGGAATTAACATCTTTGACACATTAACTATACTAAAATATTATTATTTCATTTAGATCATCATTTGACACTCCATTCGGATCGACATTCAACCCTTCCTTTGATATTCCATATGGACCCTCTATACAGAATGCGCTTTACTGGATCTAACTGCTGCTAGTTATGCAGTACATTTTCTGGGTTTCTAACACACAATAGGATTATGTAAATCAGCTTTATTGAACCTTCAGTTGCTCTCTTCTTTATTCATCAAATATTGGAACAATCTTTTGCTACTTGCATTTTCCAGAAAACACCTGTACTTTTTTCAAAGATAATCGAATCTTTTTAGAAATAATCAAAAAGTAAAAACAGTTCTAACTTCCCCCAAACAAAAAATATGGCGTGTCGTCAATCCATCAAAGAAAAACTGATTAATTCCTAAAATAGTTTAACACATAATTCTAAATGTTGTGATCATTTTCATACGAAAAAGAAATGCCACTAGTAAATGGAGATGATTCAGATATGTACATTCAGTAAAAACAATAGTACTTAGAAAGACCATGTGAATAATGATAGTAGAACTAATAGGAAAAATTCCATAGGAAAACCAATCATTTTAAAGATCTCTTTCCATACGAAGAATATAAAGAAAGTTAACCCAAGGGTTTGTGAAATTGCCATAGTTATGGGTCCCATTTCTAGAATAATCATATCGTAGGTATTATTTGAATTAGATGATAGGGTCCAAGCCCAACTTACAACCATTCTCTAATGACAGTATAAATAGTTGGCCTAAATATGTATTTTATATACTCGGGTTTTTTTACATGAGTCATGTGTATAGTAATGCATTAACGAGATCTCCTTTACCCGATATTTCCCCGCTGCTAGCCAGCCTGTTCAGTACCTCGGCGGGTTTATCTTGGAACCATGCAAGCATAGCCCCGCTGCCAGTGATCCTATTCAGTACCCCGACGGGTTTACTTGCATTTACCAAGCTTCCTTGTTTAAAGATGTTACTTAGCATGTACCTGCTGCCAGCAAGCCTATTCAGTACTCCGGCGGGTTTGCTTCATATAAAGTTTTTAATATGTGGAAGTCGGTTGGTACTTAGAGTGTGTTAAGACTGCTAAACACATAATTCAATTTTTTAGAGCGAACTTTATGAGTAACTTTATGTTTTGTTTTTATATATGTATATAATAGCCTAAATTATAGATCATGTCAAAAGAGAAAAACTTAAAGTTGTTCTTTGACCTCAGCCTATCTTTTTCATAAAAGATCAATAATGTTTCCCACAAGTAGAAAGTCCACTTACTCTTGGGTTACCTCTGAAAATCCTTAAGAGACAAGTATTGATGATGATTCTGGGATGAATAATAGTCCATAAGTGTAAGATAGAACTTTTGAAAACATAATGATTAGGGTAGGTCTTAAGCAACTATTTTAATGATAAATCAGGAATGTGCATATCTGAATTAAATACCATAAAAGCATAAGGAATCCTTGAAAAAAAGTGGGTAGGAATGATATAGAGAACACTTTAATTTCATTATAAATTTCCGCTTTAAAGAAAACGAGTTAAAATGTATTATGAGTTCTTAGAGCACTTCCCTTTTTAGGAAACATTCCATAAGTTGATTATAGATACAAGCTTATTATAATTAAATTGCAAAACCACTTGTTAGATGATTCAAATTTATTCGCAACAAAAACATATGTACTGAATTTAATTGTCCTAAATAATTCACCAAATATTTAATTATCGACCGGGTTTTGTAAACTTGGAGTTGACACAAAATATATGCTAAGGTAGAGAGGTACCTAAGGCGTTGTAGAAATATTTTAACAAAGAAAATATCGAAATATATTTCAAAATGAAAAACCAAGTCAAACTTCAGAAACCCAATTATTAAGGTAATTAGACTAGGACAAGACCACTAGATTAGAGCAATATTAATCTATACTACTCTACTCTATAAGAAATAACTAAAAATATATGTATAAACAATACTATTATAAGAAAGTAAACTACTCTTTATAGTGAAACCTATTAATTAATTATTCAGCTTCTTAATCTGGGAATTAGAAAGGCTATAAACAAATTCATAACTCTAACTATATGAAAACAAGATATTATAATACTTGAGGCAATATTACAACTACTTAATATGCCTAAGAAATCCAATAACTAAACTATACATGTGATTGAAAAATATACAATAATTAAACTAAATTATCTAGTTCCATTCTCCTTGAGGATTCCGAGGATATGCATTCATTGTGACCGAAACTAGAGAAGGAGGTATATCAAAATTGCTTTCAAAAGAAACAAAGAAACTGAATGGAATTAATTCTAATTTAACTTCTACAAAGAGATGTAAACTAAGGAGTGTACAATTACAAGTAATAGTAAACATTGTGATTTATGTTCTACCCATAAGCAAATGTGATCAACAACAAATCTATTAATCAAGAAACATGACTATTTTAACGATTAATTTGAAGTTGGAGGTATACTACTCTCATATGAAAGAAATGTAAGGGAATAAAATATAATTTAGCAGCAAGTAGAAAACTCAATAAAGATATCTTATTTTCTAAATCAAACCCTATTCTATGAGCATCTATAGTAATCACAAAGTAAGGAGGATAGATCTTATGCTAGAAATCGTGATGAGGTTATAAATAACTAATATACTTTTTGAAGAATAAAATCAACAACTTTAAATTCTAAAATTAATCTAAATCAAGGTAAGGTAGATCAAACTAGAAGTGAAGCTGACAAGTTCTAAAACAGTAATGCATTGAGGAATCAGAGACAAAAGAAACCCGATTTATGAACTAATTAAAGCAATAAGAAATGTAAGTCAAAAAGAATTATGGAGTTTAATGAATACTTGATGTGGTTTGAAATGGAGTTCTAATTATATATGACTACTGTTTAGCTATAGAAAATAACATAATTCAAAAAACTAAGATAAACTAGACTTTAAAAAAATATAAACCAAAACAGAAATATTAAAGTCTAAACGGCGGTCTAAATGATGATATAGAATGTAGAACGACAGTCCAAATGATAGACTGGATAGCGAAAAACAGAATAAATTACAAAATAAACAGCTTAAATGATTATGACGTCAGTTGGTTGATGCATATGAAGTTTTAGTGCAGAACAAGACGATATTTGAACTTTTTAACACTTTGGATAACAAAAAGACACCTATGCTAATCTACCTTTAAGAAAGTAAATTGTTTCCTATAAAACCAGCTAAGAGATAGATGCGATTAATCTATAGCGACAAAAACATCAACAGAATTGATCCTAACTACAAACTAAGCCTACAACATTAACCTAATTAAATTATAACTATTTGCAAATCTGAGATTGGATAACAAACTGAAAGAAAGAATGTAAAATATGATGTGCGACCGATCACTTTCAATCCTGGAAATATAAACTACATGAACAACACTTACATGAATGAAATTAACAACAGACAACACAAGTTACTGGTGACAAAGTAACATCAATTTACAGGAAATCAAATTACATATAGAAACTGGAAATGAATCCTACTTATCTGCACAAATGGAGACCCCTGGTTGTTGAGGGGCCTTTCTCAGCAATCAGGGATTCTGCTTAGATCAATCAACCACACATGAAAATAAAGAAATATATTCACAACTGAAGATAGAACTTGTATTAAATTCATAATAGAGTTTACATAATTTATTTTTTAATGACAACCAGCTAACTTGACTCTCATCTGGAGACAACTTTATATAGTTTTAAATGGCTGAGCAAATTGAACCTTTTAGTGGTTGGTCGCTCCATAAATAGACAACCTTAACTGCTAAACAAACAACACTGTAACAATTTGTGACAGGGCACATCCGTCTTCCTAATCCTTTGCGCGTCGGTTATCCTCGCGTGGGATGCGTGTGTATGGATCTTCATTGACATGGGAAAGGACCATGGTGTCGAGTCGAGAGGACATGATACCGAGTCTTCTATATCAAAGACTCTTGTACTAGTAGGATGTGTGGCTAACAAATCAACAAAACCATTATGTGCTTTAAACGCTTGAGAATATTCCAACTAATAGGCTATGGGTTGATCAGAGGGTTGTATGACGAGCTGTACGCAACTGTGCATGTTTGGTGCGAATGTGTGTCCACATGGAGGATCGTTTAGAAACCATAGTTTGCAAAACAAGTCTATGTATCAGGCACATTTACAAATATCACATAATTGCTAATAAAATCATGGAATAATGAAAATCAACCAAGACTTGCATAAAATTCAAATACTTTCGTACCTGGGGTTAATTGATAAGTTGAATGACAAGAAGTATACGAAAAGGTGACAAAAGTGATGCCAAAAGAGCAAATTAACAGCCAAAAATTATGACAAAATCGGGATCAACAATGCAATTACTCTGTGAATATGAATTTGACATTAAGCACATCAAAGTTAAGGAAAATAAGGTAGTCAATGCCCTCGATCGGAAGATACATGTCATGCATGTAGCAACAATCAATACATGTACACAAGATATTAGATATAGGATCTTTGAATCCTATTCTATAGATGAACATTTCGAGCAGGTAAGATATGGTCGAAAGCAACAAGAAGCACCTCATAAATTCAATAAGTACAAGTTGGGAGAGAAGAAGATTATCTTACATAAGGACAAAGTTTATGTGCCAAACTCTGCAGATTTAAAAAACATGTTTATAAAGGAAATGCATAACGTGCCTTATGTTGCGCATTCAGGATATCATGAGATAGTTGCAGCTGTAATCCTAGCTGTACTATTGGCTAGAAATGAAGAATGATGTTGCAGAATGCATAGCTAAAATCATGGAATTCCATAAAGTGAAAGTGGAGCATCGACATCTAACTGGTTTGTTGCAACCATTTCCTATACCAGAATGGAAATGGGATATGGTGATTATAGACTTCATCACAAAGTTTCCTAAGATGAGATCACAATATGACACCATCATGGTAGTGGTGGAAAATTTGATCAAATAATATCACATTATCCCAGTAAAGACAACTCATATAGAAGCCAATATTGCAGACATATTTATAAAAGATATTTCCAAATTGCATGGAATTCCAAAAGATGTAGTGTTAGACAAAGATTCCAATTTTACTAGTAACTTTTGTAAATGCTTGTTCAAAGGATTTGGCACATACCTGAACATGATTACAACATACCATCCTTAGACAGATGGTCAGACCAAAAGAATCAATCAGGTGATTGAGGACATGTTAAGAATGTATGTGATGGATCAGCCATCCAAGTGGGAGAATCATTTGCACTTGGTAGAGTGTTCTTATAACAATGGATACCAAACCTCTATGAATATGAGCCCTTTTGAGGAATTGTATAGGAGGAGGTGCAATACTCCTATCAGTTGGGACTGTAATAACCCAAAATTTCATAAAAATTTAAATTTTTTAAAGTGACATAAAATGTCTAAAGTCGCAGCTAAGTAACTGCTAACGGTTAGCAAAAAATGAAACGGTTTATAAAAGATCATGGGATTGTTTCATTAAAAGAATCTATAAACTGCTTGATATAATCTTAAACACCTGTGTTAGTACTATTAATGACTTAACAACTTTAATTTTATCAGAGTTAGAAAAGGACTTGCATTAAGATGCTGCTAGATATACTGATGATTTACTTTTGTCAAGTAGGTAAGAATTCTTGTTTGAGATCGGGACTTACTTAGCGTTCTGCTAACTCAATTGGACTGCTGGTTCCTTACAAGTTTAGCAAGTAAGCGTAAGATCCAGTAGGTTTTATTTTAAATTACGTCGAGAAAATTACTTTCCTAGCATCTTAAGATGCTAGTTTAAGAGAAGGTTAAATAAGCTGCTTGTCTACAGGAAGGTAAAGTCAATTCTTTTTCCGTTGTTATAAATCAATATTTGTATTTATAGCTAACACCATATTGATTTTTCATCAAACATAAACAAGGGTTTAAATTGGCTGGAACAAGTACTAACCAAATTTCCTACAATCGTTTAAAAACTTAAGACATTGTTTATCATCTTATGTTTACAGCGCAAAGGTTATTTATAAATTTCCAGAAGGAGAAAATAGAGCTCATGGTTTTTGGGCTTAAGTTCACTTCAAACTGTTTAATGATCTCATGTCTAAACTCACTTCAATACTCAAAAGAGGTCCTTCTCTTAAAGCATGAAAAATTTCCTATGTTTTTCAATTATAAATTTAACAATGGGTTATTAGAATCTTTAAGAGAAATTCTCCATTATCGTTAGTCTTCAGTTTCTTGATCACTTCCTTCATCAAAATAGTATAAAGGTTATGTTTGTGGAAGTTTATGGCTTTTCCTTTTAAATATATTTATAAGCTATATTATAGCCATCTCTTAACTCTATACTATTTCTAAAATTACACCATATATTTGACTTGTTTGAAAGCATGAAGATTTTCTATGATAACAAATAGAATCCAAGTTGTAACAATAGTACTCAAGTTATAACTATAGTATTTAAGTTATAACAATAGTATTTTGAGTTATAACCTAAGGTAGAATTACCTACCAAACAAACTACTATGATGAATCAAAAGATGGCAAGCCTATCTTATATAGTTTAAACCTATACTTTGCGAAATTCCAAGACATAATATATATATATATATATATATATATATATATATCATTGGCATACGGTATATCATTGGCAATCATAGGTTATAAGGTTTTTGAAATGATAGTTTGTAAATTGTGTTGTGCAGCGCTGACTTAAGGTTTTTACCCACACTTGGATAATTATTTGGTTGGGCATGTGGATAGGTTACATCCACTCGTTGTTTGACTTAAAACCATGCAAACCCTACTCAGTTGCATGCAACCCACGAGATTTTCTCCTTTGTTTGGGTGAGCTGAGAGCTCGTAGCCATGAGAGGCCTATAACCACCTTTAACATTTGGCATCTCGCCTGCAAATACTATACTGTGACTGCTGGGTAAAGTCATTTATGGTTTGGGTTTTTTTACTGGTGGATGGAGTTACAGTAAGAGTGGATAATGGCCTTTCTTTATGGCTCGAGCTCTGCATTGTTTTTAACCTGCAACTGAACACCATAGCTTCTGCCCTCGTATACTTGAGTCAATTTCTTGTGTTTCCTTCGCAGAGGTGACCTCGTGTCTTCTTCTTCTCGGCATGGTGCCAACTGTGACCTGGTGTGGCCCTCCTTCTACAGCTTCCACTCCAATTTACAACAGGTAAATTCTTACTCTAAAATCGGTTTTTCCATTTGTTTTACTTATGAGGGTTTTACAATTTTTATGCAAACAAAAATTTTAAATGATTTGGTTTGGAACTTGCAGGTTTCTGCTTTCGGCTCCAATACTGTGGGTGGAAACAAGCTCACACTTCAGTCCTTTCATGGGCATCCAACTAGTAAGCCCCGGTTCCATTGAGGGTTCTTCCTGCATGTAGTTGTGGTTGTTGGAAGTTGGTTCATGTGGTTGTAAAGCACGGCCTCGGTTCTTTGTTAGTTATGTTTCAAAGCTTGTTTATTACTTGTCAATTTTTTTAGAAACCCTTAAAGGGTATTTCGTGCAGGGTGAAAAAGGCTCTGGAAGTCGTGATGTAAATGGGTTTTAATTGATGTTTTTAGCCTTACGGCCTGAACAATGTAAATGCTTTCATTTTTAAAACAAAAGATCCCAGCTCTGAAATCAAAGAGGCTTGTCGACCTCTGTCTAGTTTATTTCAGTTTTTACAGTAGATTTTGGTTGGAAAAGGAAGACTGTGAAACATTTGGGATTGTAAATGGTAACAGGATTTTTCTCCTATCAGTAAAATATTTTGATACTATTTAATATATATATATATATAGATTTTGCGCATTTTGGTTTTATTAACAGGCCTGAGCCTTGACCCTTTGACTCTAAAGGCTGTAAACCATTCCTTATTAATGGATTCTGTATTTGCAAATGGTTTAAGTAATATTTGATTATTTTAATTTATGTTTTCAATCATTTCTTTATTTAATATTTTAATTTATTTCCCTATATTTATAATGATTTCTAATGCACAGTTTATGGAAAAAATTACTATGTTTAAGAGTAATATTTTGCTCTGGTTTTTGGCTTAAAAGGGTTAATTAATAAATAAACCCTACAGCTCGATAATAGTATTATTATACTTAGTAATTCTTAGCTCTGTTTATTTAATGAGTTCTTTAACGATTTTTACAGTTTTGTTTATAAATTTCAGCTAAGAAAGATTAGGGTTTTAATGTTGCATACTAGTGAAAATGATATATTTATTTTTCAAATTTTAAGTAGTGTATTATTGTAGAGACTTATGTGGTTCTAAATAGATTATAGTAGAATCCTTCTGTCTTAGACAGAGACACACAATGTCTGGAATTCAATGTTATAAAAATGTTTTACAAATTATTTTTACCTGGTTCTTAGATATTAGCCTATTTACTATACTTATGTTTGATTATTAAACTGTAATCTCTATATTTTATAAAGAATACTAATACTAGAATTATTTCTATGAATAATATTATTACTATTCTTTTACATACCTATCTTTTAGTTTATAACTGAAGTAAATAAATGCAGACAATATTTACTACTTCTTTACTGTAGAAATCATAAGCAAACTAAAGTAAAATCTAGTTACAATTTTCATTCAAGTAAAAGAATCATCTTATTCACCTAAACATCCAGCTATATTAGAGTACTGCCTGAGTCAAGCGTGGAAAAATACAGTATATAAATTCTAATTCTATCTATTTCTCATTTTGCATATTCATTTCTAATTTCAACATAATATGTAATTTACCAAGTTTAACATTACACAGTTACGCCTTTCTTCATAAACCCTAAAATACTAACATGCATGTAGTTAAAAACTAAATAACATTTTACTGAAGACAGTAAACAAATATAATAACATAAAGACAAATAGAACCTGTCAACGATAAGACGACAACAGCTTAAGGAGGTTGTTCCTCCCAACCAAACTCCTGGAGAGCGCTCAGACAATGCTTCCTCGGGACCCCCAAGTTTGTTCCTGGTCTTTTTGACAGAGAACTGGGTGGGGAAAGTAACTTTAAGACCTCTGTCACCTGACTGGTCCAATTACCACAGTAATTAAAATCTGCTCACAGCTATATGAACTTCAGCCTAAAAGTTGCAATAAGTTTTGTCTCAGCAGTTAACCCCTCAAACTCACTTCAGTAACCCCCCCATTGAATTTCTCTTGAGTAAATTTATTCACCCCGAATGATCACCTACCGAATGAGCAGCCTCAGCTATCTTCAATGGGAAATTTTATAGAGATTCCTAGGTCTTCTGGGTCAGTTTTCATTTAATGAGCCACCTACTCTGATTCCACTTTCTTGGGGAATCATGACCACAAATATAGGGAATTTTCCACCTGTAACAGTTGGAAGTGGTTTGAGGATGCTGCCACTTGTCAGTTTACTCTCCACCCAGTCTCCTCCACCAATTAACTAGTAAACACTCTTTTAACAGCCTCCCTAATCTATTATCTCATTATTTATTTATTTATAAATAAAATATTTTGAATTACATTAATTATTCTTGACCCCAATGGGTCATCAATTACAAACTTAGCATAAAATATAACACAATGTTCCTCAAATAACATTAAATTGTTTTTTCTAATTGGGGCATGTGACATACACACCCCCTTAAATTATAAAATTGTCCTCGATGTTATTTATTCCTCATCCTTAGAGTTCCCCTAAAATAGAATTGGATATGCATCCCGCATATGACTTTCCAATTCCCAGGTGGCTTCCTCTGGACTAAGGTGCTTCCATTGCACCTTCACTTGACTAATGGTGCGGTTTTGAAGCAAGATATACCTCCACTCGAGGATACAATCCGGTTCCACCAGAAAATATCCTTCGGGTTCCACCTGCACATCATTCCAATTAATAACATGAGTAGCATCATGTACATATTTTTTTAATACAGAAATGTGAAAAACATTGTGAACTCTTAAATTCGATGGTAAAGCTAACTGATAGGCTACCTGTCTGATCCTGGACAGTATTTCAAAAGGACCACAATATCAAGGTGCTAGTTTGGCACAGCTACCTAGCCTCAGAGAACTCTTTTTGGGTCTCACCTTAATGAAAACATGTTCGCCTACCTGGAACTCCTTTGGAGTTTGTTTAAGGTATGCTTGAATTTTCTGTCAATCTTGCATAATTTTCAGATTACCTTGTACCTGTTTTACAATTAATTCCATTTCTTTCAATAATTCAGGTCCTAATACTAACCTGTCCACTGGATGACTCCAAGAGATGGGAGTATTGCATTTCCTTCCATACAGAATTTCAAACGGACTATACCTAGCTGAAGCTTGATAATGATTATTGTAAGAAAATTCTACCATGTGTAAATAATCTTCCCATTTACCTGGCTGCTCCTTTACTTACATTCTAAGTAGATCTTCCAATACCTTATTTACTCTTTCAGTCTGTCCATTAGTTTGAGGATGGAAAGAGGTACTAAAATTTAACGTAGTATTTAATCCTTTAAACAAAGATCTCCAAACATTACCTGTAAATTTAGGGTCTCAGTCTGAAATTATCACCTTCGGTATTCCATGCAACCAAAAAATTTGTTTTAAAAAAATAACAGCAATATTTGCAGCTTTATAAGTAGTTTTTACAGGTATAAAATGGGCTGCTTTACTCAATTTGTCAACCACTACCATTATTGAGTCATTTAAGTTCTAATTTTTAGGTAATCCAGTAACAAAATCAAGGCTAATTATCTCCCATTTCCAGCTAGGGATAGGCAATGGCTGAAGTAGCCTAGCTGGATGCTGATGTTCAGTTTTTACTTGCTGACATTCAAAGCATCTAGCAATATATTCTACAAGTTCATTTTTCATGTTTGGCCAGAAATAATCTTTTCTTAGCATGGTGATAGTTTTCTGATAACCTGGATGCCCTAAATAAGGAGTTTTATGAATTTCGTTTAAAATTAATAACTTAATCTTGGGTACATTAGGTACATATAATCTGTCTTTATACAGTAATAATCCTTTTTCATTCAAGTTGTACCCTGTACTTAGACTTTCTATTAGATTTTCTTTTACTTTTGCTTGTAACTTTAGGTAATTTTCATCTTCTTCTATTCCCGCTTTAAGCTGTTCTTCCAAATATGTTGTATAAGTGTTGATAGCTGCTGTAAAATTCAGCTTTGCATTTCTACTTAATGCATCAACAAATTTATTCTCCTTTCCTTTGATGTGTTGAATTTCAAAATTGTATTCACTTAGAAAAGCTAGCCACCTAGCTTTCCTAGCATTCAAGTTAGGTTGATCTAACAGGTATTTCAATCCTTTATTATCCATCATTAAGATAAACTTCCTTCCAATTAAATGATGATGCCACATCTTTAAGGCATGTATGACAGCAGCTAATTCTAAGTCATAGGTCGCATAATTTTTCTCATGAATCTTCATTTTCCTAGACTCATAAGCAATGACATGTCCTTCCTGAGTCAATACTCCACCTAAACCGTCATTGCATGCATCAGTACATACTATAAAATCTTTATCAGGGTCAACAATTCTTAAAATTGGTGCGGCGGTTAATAAGGTTTTTAACTTTTTAAAACTGTCTTCGCACTTTTGATTCCAATCAAATTTCTTCCCATTTTTCTGCAAGGAGGTTATCAGATTTGCAATTCTTGAAAACCCTTCGATGATCCTCCGGTAATAACTGGTAATCCCCATGAATGATTGGATGTTCGTTATGTCTTTTGGGACTAGCCAATCTTCGACATGGGGGATTGACTTATTGACCAATATCCTAGCACGTTAGTTCATATTGTGGGTTTTAAAATTGTCCAAAATTGAACCAATATATTGCAGGTATTGGGGGGGATGAGGGGTTTAAGTTTAGGGGGTAGGGTGGTTTAGAAGGATTTGGGTATAAAAAAGAGTGGGGGCAAGGTTTTAGGTATTGGGAGGGGGTTTGAACAAAAAGAGTCTGGGCCAATATCTTCTGAAATTAAGGGTATTCTTTAATATCCCACGATTTCACGTGCTATGTGAGAGGTTCACTAAGTGAAGTCCCCGTGATCTTCGATTTCCTTTATCTTTTCGGGATACACTGAAATTCCTTCTTTAGTCACCACATGACCTAAGTACTAGATTTTATCTTTAAATAAGTCAAAGTTACTAAATTTTGCAAAAATTTGATGCTCTCGTAACTCTTGCAAGACAATTTTTAAGTGTTCTTTATGTTCTTCTTCATATTTCGAATAAATTAATATGTCGTCAATAAATACGACCACAATTTTATCCAGATATTTGTGCATTACATTATTCATTAGACACATAAAAACAGCTGGAGCATTAGTAATCTTGAAAGGCATAACGACAAACTCGTAACATCCATATCGAGTTCTAAAGGTTGTTTTAAAGATGTCTTCATCCTTAATTCGGACCTGGTGATATCTAGACCGTAAGTCAATCTTTGAAAACACCGTGGCTCCACGTAGTTTATAAAACATATCATCTATGTGAGGTAATGGGTATTTGTTCTTGATAATCATTTTATTTAATTGACGATAATCTATGCATAGTCGTAGAGCTCCATCCTTCTTCTTAACAAAGATAACAGGTTCCCCCTAGGGAGACACGCTGGGTCTAATATAATTCTTATCAATAAGTTCTTTTAACTATGACTTAAGTTCATTTAGTTCGAGTATATTCATCCTATAAGGGGCTTTTGAGCTATAAACTGCACCAGGTACCATCTCAATAGTAAAATCTAATTCTTGTTTTGGAGGCAGTCTTGGAATTTTTTCCGGAAATACATCTGAATATTCCTTTAGAACCGGTATATCCTCCAATTTTAATTTATCTATGTTGTTCATGTTTTCTTCATCAATTAATGTTACTGCATAAGCCTTACAGCCTTTCCTAACAGTTCTCTTAAGCTGCAAAGCATAGATCTGCCTTACAGTTGTTTTCCTAGGGATTCCCTTTACACTTATTAACTTTCCATTGTTATTTATGCAAGTAAAGGTTTTATCGAAGAAATTCAATACCACCCTATGCTACTCTAACCAATCCATACTAATTAATATATCATATGAACCTAAAGGTAGTACATTGAGCTTAACAAAAGTTTCAAACTGAGCCATAGTTACTGCACAATTCTTTACAAAGCTAATTACCTTTCTCTTTGCACCAGTAGCTAACTGAACTAACCAAGAACTTGCAAACTTTTCAACTGGAATTTTACACTTTTCTACTAAATTAGGAGAAATATAGCTTAAACTAGCTCCTGGATCAATTAAAATAGATATAGGTATTTGAGTTATCTTACCTTCCACTTCCACCATGGAAATTTGATAGTTTGCTTGTCGATTCTCTAATGCTGCATTGATCTTGGGCATTGTCCTCGCTAGAGCACCAACAGTCATCTCCTTCTGTATTGTGTGGATGTTGCTAACAGTCTTCTTTCGATTGGGGTAGACTGATGCATAATGCAGACCATTGCATTCCCAACACTTTATGGGTTCTTTTCGTTCAAAGTTCTTTGTGTAGTTACTGTGGTTGTTAGTAGATTCTTTGTTCTTTTGATTATTCTGATTGGTTTGTGAATGAATTTTATTCGTTTCGAAATTCTTATTTGAAAAATTGTCGATGTTATTATTTTTAGAATTTCGATTAGGTACAAACTCTTTCTTCTTTTGTTCAAATTTATTATTCCTTTTGGCCTTCCAGTTGGCCATACTCTCCTTTTTATGTTTCTGTTCATAACAGAAATTTGCTTTCCTCATGGCTTCTTCTAGAGTTTTTGGATTGTCATAGTCAATCCTGTCCTTTATATGATAAGGTAAACAGCTGAAAAACCAATGTACCTTAGGTTTCTCATCCACAATGTATGGCACATACTTGAGCAAACTTAAAAATTTACTATTCTGTTCTTTCATATTCATTGTACCCAATTTTAACTCGTAGAATTCCTTAGCCATTTCCTCATAGTACTGTTCAAATAAAAAATTATTTTTGAAATATTTCTTGATTGTGCTCCAATTTATGTTTTTCTCTCTTATACCTTTCACTCTTTTTAAGTCCTGCCACCATATATCAGCTTTTCTCGTAAGATTATAAATAGCCATCCTAGCCTTCAGTTGATTAGAATAGTTAAAAATTTGGAAGTACTTCTTTATCCCAGATAGCCAGGATTCCGCTTCTTCCCCCTTTTCAGTTTTTTCATTAAATGTTGGCAACTTGATCTTCTTGAACTCCCCAGAGATTTCTTCATAAGGTTTATATTTTATTTTCCTAGTATGGCGGTTATCTTCACTACTGTCACTAGTATAATGAGAGTTGTGTTTATCACCATATACTTCGAAAGATGAGCTACTTTTGTTTTTAACTTGTTTAGTCTTTTTATACTTATGCTGATAACCTATATCTTCAGACTCAGTTCTTTTACCCTTTCCCTCAGTATGAAATCTTTCTATTAAGATCTGATTCAGCTCCTCTTGAGCTCTCAGAATCCTCTCATTTTCTTTCTTAACTGATTCCATCTTTGATTTTAATTCTTTAACTGTTTGTAGTAGTTCGGAAGAATTATTGGTTATATATTCTTGTATAGGTTATTTTTGTAGATTATCTCATTCAGTGTATGGAGATTTCTCATCTGCATATTCTTCCAATCTTTCCATACCTGTCATTAACTCAGAAACAAATTTCTCTGTCTATATCATTCAAAGAAAACAACATCAGTATAATTATTTAAATTTACTGTTCCATATAAGCAAGTTGAGCTTCATTAAGTCCTAGTGTTTGAACCTTGTGCTCTAATACCACATGTAATAACCCAAAATTTCGTAAAAATTTAAAATTTTTAAAGTGACATAAAATGTCTAAAGTCGCAGCTAAGTAACTGCTAATGGTTAGCGAAAAATGAAACAGTTTATAAAAGATCATAGGATTGTTTCATTAAAAGAATTTGTAAACTAATGGATGTAATATTAAACACGTGTGTTGGTACTATGAATGACTTAACAACTTTAATTTATTAGAGTTAGAAAAGGACTTGCAATAAGATGCTGCTAGATATACTCATGATTTACTTTTGTCAAGTAGGTAGGAATTCTTGTTTGAGATCGCGGCTTACTTAGCGTTCTGCTAACTCAATTGGACTACTGGTTCCTTACAGGTTTAGCAGGTAAGCGTAAGATTCAGTAGGTGTTATTTTAAATTACATCGAGAAAATTAATTTCCTAGCATGTTAAGATGCTAGTTTAAGAGAAGGTTAAATAAGTTGCTTGTCTACAGGAAGGTAAAATCAATTCTTTTTCCGTTTTTATAAATCAATAGTTGTATTTATAGCTAACACAATATTGACTTTTTATCAAACCTAAACAAGGGTTTAAATTGGCTGGAACAAGTACTAACCAAAGTTCCTACGATCGTTTAAAAACTTAAGACATTGTTTATCATCTTATGTTTACAGCAAAGGTTATTTATAAATTTCTAGAAGGAGAAAATAGAGCTCATGGTTTTGGGGCTTAAGTTCACTTCGAACTGTTTAATGATCTCACATCTAAACTCACTTCAATACTCAAAAGAGGTCCTTCTCTTAAAGCATGAACAAGTTCCTATTTTTTTCAATTATAAATTTAACAATGAGTTATTAGAATCTTTAAGAGAAATTCTCCATTATCGTTAGTCTTCAGTTTCTTGATCACTTCCTTCATCAAAATAGTATAAAGGTTATGTTTGTGGAATTTTATGGCTTTTCCTTTTAAATATAGTTATAAGCTATATTATAACTATCTCTTAACTCTATACTATTTCTAAAATTACACCATATATTTGACTTGTTTGAAAGCATGAAGATTTTCTATGATAACAAATATCATCCAAGTTGTAACAATAGTATTCAAGTTATAACTATAGTATTTAAGTTATAACAATTGTATTTTGAGTTATAACCTAAGGTAGAATTACCTACCAAACAAACTACTATGATGAATCGAAAGATGGAAAGCCTATCTTATATAGTTTAAACCTATACTTTACTAAATTCCAAGGCATAATATATATATCTATCATTGGCATACTGTATATCATTAGCAATCATAGGTTATAAGTTTTTTGAAATGATAGTTTGTAAATTGTGTTGTACAGTGCTGACTTGAGGTTTCGACCCACACTTGGATAATTATTTGGTTGGGCACGTGGATAGGTTACATCCACTCATTGGTTGACTTAAAACCATGCAAACCCTACTCAGTTGCAATGCAACCCACGAGAGTTTCTCCTTTGTTTGGCCGAGCTGAGAGCTTGCAGCCATGAGAGGCTTGTAACCACCTTTAACATTTGGCATTTCTCTTGCAAATACTATACTGTAACTGCTGGGTGAAGTCATTTATGGTTTGGGTTCTTTTACTGGTGGATGGAGTTATAGTAAGAGTGGATAATGTCCTTTGTTTATGGCTCGAGGGCTACGTTGTTTTTAACTTGCAACTGGACACCATAGCTTCTTCCCTCGTATACTTGAGTCGATTTCTTGTGTTTCCTTCATAGAGGTGACCTCGTGTCTTCTTCCTCTCGGCATGGTGCCAAATGTGACATGGTGTGGCCATCCTTCCGTAGCTTCCACTCCAATTTACAGCAGGTAAAGTCTTACTCTAAAATCGGTTTTTTCATTTGTTTTACTTACAATGGTTTTACAATTTTTATGCAAACAAATATTTTAAATGATTTGGTTTGGAACTTGCAGGTTCCTACTTCCGTCTCCAATACTGTAGGTGGAAACAATCTCACACTTCAGTCCTTTCATGGGCATCCAACTGGTAAGCCCTGGTTCCATCGAGGGTTCTTCCTGCATGCAGTTGTGGTTGTTGGAAGTTGGTTCCTATGGTTGTAAAGCATGGCCTTGGTTCTCTGTTAGTTATGTTTCAAATCTTGTTTATTACTTTTCAATGTTTTTAGAAACCCTTAAAGGGTATTTTGTGCAAGGTGAAAAAGGCTCTAGAAGTCGTGATCTAAATGGGTTTTAATTGATGTTTTCAGCCTTACGACCTGAACAATGTAAATGCTTTTGTTTTTAAAACAAAAGAGCCCAGATCTAAACTCAAAGAGGCTTGTTGACCTCTGTCTAGTTTATTTCAGTTTTTACAGTAGATTTTGGTTGGATAAGGAAGACTGTGAAACAATTGGGATTGTAAATGGGAACAGGATTTTTCTCTTGTCAGTAAAATATTTTGATACTGTTTAATATATATATATAGATTTTGTGCATTTTGGTTTTATTAACAGACCTGAGCCTCGACCCTTTGACTCTAAAGGCTCTAATCCATTCCTTATTAATGGATTATGTATTTGCAAATGGTTTAAGTAATATTTGATTATTTTAATTTCTGTTTTCAATAATTTGTTTATGTAATATTTTAATTTATTACCGTGTATTTATAATGATTTCTAATGCACAGTTTATGGGAAAAATTACTGTGTTTAAGAGTAATATTTTACTCTCATTTTTGGCTTAAAAGGGTTAATTAATAAATAAACCCTATAGCTCGATAATAGTATTATTATACTTAGTAATTCTTAGGTCTATTTATTTAATGAGTTCACTAATGATTTTTACAGTTTTGCTTATAAATTTCACTAAGAAAGATTAGGGTTTTAATGCTGCATACTGGTGAAAATGATATATTTATCTTTCAAATTTTAAGTAGTGTATTACTGTAGAGACTTCTGTGGTTCAAAATAGATTATAGTAGAATCCTTCTGTCTTAGACAGAGACACACAGTGTCTGGAATTCAATGCTATAAAAATGTTTTACAAATTCTTTTTCCCTGGTTCTTAGATGTTAGCCTATTTACTATTCTTATGTTTGATTATTAAACTGTAATCTCTATATTTTATAAAGAATACTAATACTAGAATTATTTCTATGAATAATATTATTACTATTCTTTTACATACCTGTCTTTTAGTTTATAATTGAAGTAAATAAATGCAGACAATATTTACTACTTCTTTGCAGTAGAAATCATAAGAAAACTAAAGTAAAATATAGTTACAGTTTTCATTCAAGTAAAAGAATCATCTTATTCACCTAAACACCCAGCTGTACTAGAGTACTGCTTGAGTCAGGCGTGGAAAAATACAGTATGGAAAGAGTCTAATTCTATATGTTTCTCATTTTGCATATTCATTTCTAATTTTAACATAATCTGTAATTTACCCAGTTTAACACTACACAGTTACACCTTTCTTCATAAACCCTAAAATACTAACATGCCTGTAGTTAGAAACTAAATAACATTTTACTGTAGACAGTAAAGAAATATAATAACATAAAGACAAATAGAACCTGTCAACGATAAGACGACAACAGCTTAAGGAGGTTGTTCCTCCCAACCAAACTCCTAGAGAGCGCTCATACAACGCTTCCTCGGGACCCCCGAGCTTTTTCCTGGTCTTCTTGGAAGATAACTGGGTGGGGAATATAAATTTAAGACCTCTATCACCTGACTAGTCCAATTACCTCAATAATTAAAATCTGCTCATAGCAGTATGAACTTCAGCCTAAAAGCTACAATAAGTTCAGTCTCAGCAGTTAACCCCTCAAACTCACTTCATTAATCCCCTCCATTGAATTTCTCTTGAGTAAATTCATTCACCCTGAATGATCACCTCCCGAATGAGTAGCCTGAGCTGTCTTCAATGGGAAATTTTATAGAGATGCCTAGGTCTTCTGGGTCAATTTTCATTTAATGAGCCACCTACTCTGATTCCACTTTCTTGGGGAATCATGACCACAAATATAGGGAAGTTGCCACCTGCAACAGTTGGAAGTGGTTTGAGGATGCTGCCACTTGTCAATTTACTCTCCACCCAGTCTCCTCCACCAATTAACCAATAAACACTCTTTTAACAACTTCCCTAAGATGTTGTCTCATCATTTATTTATTTATAAATAAAATATTCTAAATTACATTAATTATTCTTGACCCCACTAGGTCATCAATTACAAACTTAGCATAAAATATAACACAATGTTCCTTAAATAACATTAAATTGTTTTTGCAAATTGGGGCATGTGACAGGGACAGTATGCCAAATAGAATCATTGTTGGGAATAATTTTTGAAGGACATGGAAGAATAGATGATTAAGGCCAAGTATAATTTGAAAGCAACTCAAGATAAATAAAAAAGATATGCAGATAAGAACATAATAGAAAGATAGTTTAATGTTGGAGAGCATGTATTTTTGAAAGTCAGACCTAAAAAGAGCTCCTTGAACTTGGGAAAATATTCCAAACTAGATGCTAAATGTTGTGGACCCTTTGATATCCTAGCTAGGATATGACCTGTTGCATATGAGATTTATTTTTTCACTTGCATTAAAGTGCATACTGTTTTTCATGTATCCTTGTTGAAAAAGAGTATACCTAATGCTAATCATGTGGTTGATTGGAATGTAATACAGGTGGAATTGGAAGGGGATATCTCGGTACAAGTAGTTTCCATTGTGGGAAAAAGAGTCAAGCATCTCCACAATCGAGAGATTAGGAAGATAAATGTCCAATGGACTCATTATTGTCCTGAAGATGCTACATGGGAACTACAAGATGTTATGAGTGAAGCATACCCTTATCTATTTTGAAATTTTGGTATATTCTGGCATCTATGTAATAAGTATCCATTGAGAACGATGCATTGTTTAAGGGGAAGGAAGATATAATACCCTTAGTGTGTTAATCCCCTAGACATATGTTGTGGTTATTATTTTGTTGTTATGTGGCACTAGGTTCCTCGACTATGGACTCGAGATTTATTATTATTATTTTATTATTATTTGCTTTAAAACAAACTAGCTCAACATGGACAACTAATGTGGCTAGGGGATCATGGATTCCACATGTGATGGGGGTTATGGACTAGGATTTGTGTCTCTCCCTAACTAGTACACTCTTTGTTTACCATTTTTATTATTTTATCCTATGTTGGTACTATTGAACCTAATTCATGATTTAGTGGAACTTCCTTGGTGCTTGGGTGGATTTCTACTTCTTGAATGTGCCCCTTTGGTGGTTTTGTAACTTCCTCTTTGGAGGTTACGCTTGGTTTTGTAACCCCACTTGTACAAGTGTGCCATCACTATCTATTTTTATCCAAATCATGTGAATGATGTAACTCCTCTTTCATGATGACTCAATTTGCTCTTTTGGGAGAGGAATCTCATGCATGTGTAACTCCCCTAATGTTTTGTAAACTCTTCTCATGAATTTGAGTTGGTTTGGGTGGGTGGAGTGCTTTATCTTTGGAATTTTAGTTATCCTTAGTGGGAACTTGAAACTAGTAGCTTGCAATAACTAGAGTGGTTAAACTCCAGTCAACCTAGGTCAATCCTTAACCCATGGATTCAAATTGCTATAAAGGGGTTCGAGTTGGTTGTATATGGTTCCTTTTTGGGGGATATTATTATGATTTTTCTCTTGGAGATAATTTGAATTCATATGGATGGATTCAAATTTCTTGAGGAAGGATTGAAGGCTTTATAATAAGGTATGAAGACTTATCTATGCTAGATTGCAGTATGGATAGATTGCACACCAAAGTAACACAAGGTACCATTACTTGTATTTTATTTGGGTTTAAACATGAATCCCAATGGTGGATGGTGATATCATGAGGGATTGCAATGAAGGGAATCCAATTGCACTGGGTAGTGAAGATGCAGAGAAAGTAAGTGGTGAGGGACTGCTGCAATTCCTCATTTTGTAGCGTGGGAGTTTTTGTGAAGGGTGAAATTACATGTTATTGTTCTCCTAGTTATAAGAATTTTTGGATCATGAGACCTATATCATTGTGTCCAGAGTGACATTTCCATTAATGTGCACTTTTTATTTCATTGAAAAAGATTTCCAAATGGCTAATATGTAGATGTTTTACTATAGCGAGATTTTTCCTCACAGTGGTGAGAAGGGCGCAACTATATGTTCTCTATTGATAGTGCTGAAAAAGAATAAAACTTGTTTGTTGGTTGAGAGTAACTTCGATTGTGTATCCAATTCCTCAACTCAAGGGTGACCTATTCGAGTATGGATAACTTGACCATGTCTAGATGACTGGGTGAAAAGTTGTCTTATTGAAGCTAGTTTCCCCCTTAACCAAATGAGTATTTTATCGTATGTTTATTTACGAAATTTTTATAGAATAATTTATGCTCATGAATATGATTTTATTACCTATTTTTATGGTTGTAGGTGGAATCCTATAGATTAAAATATTATGTGGATGATATGGTTGTATATGACATCCTTCAAATATGATATCATCTTATGTTTAAATGGTTGTGGTTTAATGTTATAGATATGATTATTTAATGTGATTACATGTCAATAAATTAAGAGAATTGGACATGTGCCCAAACCTCATGTTAACCTATTTTACAACCTGGAAGAACGTAATAGACTCTTCGATATGCATTTCGATGTTCCGTGAAGATCTGATGCGATGGATTCCAAATCAGAGGGGAAATATGTGGTACCAATGCTGCAGTGGCGATGCCGTCAACATAATTGGGGTATCCTTATGAATTTTTGGTTGCGATCTAGTTTTTTATTTATGACTTCCAAGTTGGAGGAATTTAGCTTCAATGTATTTGTGAAAAGTCAGAGTTTCAATGTCGATGTGGCGGTGCTGATGTCGACATCGGAAAGGTCATTGGTAGTTTGTTGTTTGGTAAGTTCTGACTTCTGAGGCCCTACATTCCGATGTCAGGATCAACGTGTTATTGGGAGATGGACCATCACACAGGTGTTGTTTCTAAGATACCAACACTGAAGTACTGATGTTAGGATTACCATGACCATTGAGAATGAAGTGTGGTTTCATGTCGACTTTCGATGTCTGACATCAGAAGAACCGAGCTCCAAAATCAGAACATCAGGATCTGTAATGTGATTTAAATGTATTTCTTTAGTGCTCTGATTTCTGATAGATGTTGGAAATGCCAGAAAGGTATGGTCAAGTTTAGAAAATGGAGACAATCCGTTAGGACCATTAGTAATCCTAATTATTTAACTTACTAGCTATGTTTAATCATTAATTAATAAAACTAACCAATAACTATCTATGCTTCAACAGTAGTGAGTTGTGTGGGCACATTGATAATTGTTATAACTAGTTTCAACTTAATTGTAGACTGATTATAAATCCTTTATAGCGATCTATGTGTGTTTTTAGCTACATATTGTTATATGTATAGTTGTGTCACATGTGGGTGCATTACACAACCACAACCTTTGTTGCACACTATAAAATCCAGATACAAAACTTGAATGCACTCTACGAAAACCTCTACTAGAGAAACTCCTTCCAAAACTTTTCCAAACTAGCTATGAAGACTACATGGATGATATCTCCTCATAAAAGAAAAAAGTTAAAATAATTTTTGAAGCATATAAAAAACAACAACATGATATGAATACTTCTTCACTTAGACTACAAACTCTTATGTTTTAAAAAAAACATGATTACTTTTCCCTCTTTCAACTTTTCTTATCGCTTAGTCTTTGAAATATAGTACTATTATTTTGATATGATTTTTTTTCTTTTAATTTGGACCTTTACGCCCCTTTGCCCTTGGTCGGTAACAATCTATCCACTTTAAGCTTGCAGCTTCTAGCCGAACAACTAGCACGAGGTCAGGAATGGGATGATGACCAGCCAAAATAGCAGCATGAGGTTAGGTTTACAGCTTATCATCCCACTCTAGCTAGGGATTATAAGTAAGGCCTCCAATTGGGAGGGGGGAGGAGGTCGGGATGCCAGGAGAACGTTTAGGAGGTGGAGGTAGACCAGCACGAGGGAGGTCTGGATAAGAGACCTGGGTAAATGATTGCTCGTAGGTTTGGTAAAGGTACTTGGATGCCACATACGTTTTCATAGCTTTGCATATTGAACCCTTAATTTTGTTGTTGTTCACCCAGAAAACAATCTTTTGATGGACCTATTTTTTTTAAAGAAAAAAATATTTATCTTTTTTTTCTATAGATTTATACACACATTTGTGGCTTCGCATTCAATTAATGTATAGATTTATGCACACATTTGTGGCTTCGCATTCAAATAATGAAAAGTTGAGAACCATGAAATTTAAATTCACCTATCAGTTTCCTTCTGCAATGAATTATTCATAGAATTATATATCCCTATGTACGTTTATCATTTACTTGTCTTATGTTATATGGAGTGTTTATCTTTACTACTTGTACCGGTTGACAAGATGTATATGCCATTTACTCTGCAATGAATTCATAGAAATACATATTCCTTTGTATATTTATCATTTACTTGTTTTATGTTATATTGAGTGTCTATCTTTACTATTTGTACAGATTGACAAGATGCATATGCCATTAGGGTAAATGCTAGTATTATCTTAAATGTGGTTGTATATGTCTCCAAAGGGACTTCAACAAAACACCATATCTGCAAGCCAATACATAGATCCTTTGATTCTATATTAGCATACAATGAATTTCTTTTCAAATCTAAAAAAAATTCAAATTTTCTTAAAAATAATGACTAGGGTTAGTGTACTATGACTTGTTGGTAGCTACAAATTTTAACAAGTAGACTCTAGATTTAGTCCATTTTGAAACACCAAATTTTACTTGTGCATATTATAAGTGTAATATAGACTCTCTCTATCTCCTCTTCGAAAACAACATTTCAATTTAGCACATAAGTTTACTTAAACCAGCTGATAGGACAACTCCTTAATAGATTTTGGGTTTACTACCTGTAACTATAATGGTTAATGGTTTGCAACTGCATAGATACTTTTGATCGCTTTCGCTTTCTCTATGAACTCGTGGACTTCTTGGAATCTTGCAAATGTAAACTACTGTTATTAGAATTTAGAATGAAAAAAGATAATCTTTGTTATTTAACTTTTCATTTCATTGGATTATGTGTATATTGAGTTCATCGAAGAGAAATTCATCAACAAATTGTTATGATGTGCTTGGATACTTGACCCTTCACTAGTATATGTATTAATTTTAGTGGTTCTCACAAAAGAAGAACCTTTGTTATTTAACTCTTCATTTTATTGGATTATTTGTATATTGAGTTAATAAAAAACAATTTGATAACTTATTGTTATGATGTACTTGGAGGATTCAGTCATGTTCACTAGTATATTGAGTTGAATTAAAATAATTTCACTGATCAATTGTTATGTTGTACTTGTTAGTATATATATATTTATTTTTTTCGTTCTCTCCCCTTCTTTGAATGATAATGATAATTTAGCCTCTACAATGAATGTTCAATGATTAATGGTTAGTAAAAAAATGTTGGAGATAGTAATTACTCGTAGAATTCATACCAAAACTCAGTCAACTCTGCCAGAGTTCGTTTTAGTTTCGTCTCTGTCAGTCAGCTTGACAAGATTTAAGTGTTCACGATTTTGCAATATAAATCAGTCGAATTAATTTTCTGAACTTAAGTTTTAGGTAGATAGTTATTACAACCATTAATGTCAAGACTTTAGATTCACAAAGAAGCAATTTTAGTTTGTCTATAAATAGAAGAAGAAGATTGTAAATCAAAGCGAGAACTCAAAGAAAGAGAATTATGAGCAGAAAGTGAAGAAAGAATAAAGTTGAAGCTCAAGCTTTTGTGTGTTTGATTTTGTCGAAGAGCCGAAGCTCTGTAAAAGAATCTGTCGAAGAGCCGACAAGTTTGTATTACCTTTTTTTTGTTATTTCTCGACAAGTTATATAAATCAAACAGTTTATGGTTGAAATGCATGTTTACACAGAAAATATTTTCTCCAGAATTACTTGTGTAAATGTTGTTTACATTTACATAGGGAAATGTCAAAGAATCCATAAACATTTCACCCAGTAAAAGTTCCAGGTTTTAAGACAGAGTGGTCGACTCAAGTATTCCTTAATGTTTAGCTATATATTTTTTATAATTCTTCTGAATTGTTGATTGTTTCGGTTTTTACTTTATATTACCGGTGGGTGAAAAACATTTGTAATTTCTTAAGTCTTTTAGACTCAGAAATATCCTTTGTAAATTTCAACTAAAAACAAACTGGTCGAGCAAGTGAGTCGAAGTAAAACTGTCGAGTTAAACCTGTCGAAGTAAACTGGTCGAAGTTAATAGGTCGAAGTAAACCTGTCGAAGTTGGTAAAACCGACAAGTAAGAAATTTTCAAGGTAAAAAGAGTCAGGTCGAAAAGTCTGACCATATGTTAGTCTTTAAAAGAAACTTGTCAAAATATTTTGGTAGACTTGTCTAGTCGGAGTTAGACAAGTTTTAACCGACCAGAAAAGAAGAAGTCGAAGTCGACGTGAAAATTTTGTGACTGAGCGATAACTCAAGTTTATCCATCTCGTTTTTTTCTAACTAGTATCAGAGCGGGTTTAGGAAAGAAACCTTGTCTTAAAAAGGGAAAAATTAATTTCCAAAGGTAAAATTAAAAATGGCTTCTACTTTTGGTTCAAATATGTCGAGTTTGTGAACTCCAATTTTTACAGGAAAGAATTATGAATATTGGTCTGTAACAATGAAGGTTTTGTTTAGAGGTCAAGATGTTTGGGATATAGTGCAGAATGGTTATGCAGAACCAGCAGATCAAGCAACATATAATAATCTCTCACAAGCTGAGAAAGATGCCCTAAGGGAATAGAGGAAGAAAGATGGAAAAGCTCTATTCTACATACATCAAGCCATGCATGAAAGCATACTCCCAAGAGTAGCAACAACAATTATCGCAAAACAAGCATGGGATACATTGGAGACTGTATATCAAGGCATGGACATGGTAAAGACCTCCAAGTTGCAGATTCTAAGAAGAGATTTTGAATCTTTGTCAATGAAAGAGACATAGTCAGTAGACTCATTCTACACTAGAGTTGTTGGTTTGATAAATCAGCTAAAATCTCATGGAGAAGCTATAACAGAACAAAGGGTGGTTGGAATTTTTTTCATAAGTATTCCCCCAAGATTTGAATCCTTGGTTGTGACCTTGGAAGAACACAAAGACATGTCGTTGTTTACCATTGATGAGATGCAAGCTTCACTCATCAATCATGAACACATAATTAGTAGAAAAATACATCATTGGAAGGTGCATTCATAACACAGTCATCCATAAGTTGTGGTAGAGGCAGGAGGAGAAACAATTCCAGAGGCAAAGGAAGAAGTTCTTCTAGAGGAGGACATGCTAGAAGCCCTGCAAATGTCAACGGTAGAGGATAGAATCAGAACCAAAGTCAGCCAAGTGGTCACAAGTTTGATAAATAAAAAATTCAATGTCATTATTCTAAGAAATTTGGTCATTATGCATATGAATGTAGGAAGAAAAAATATGACCAAGGAATCCAAGGCCCAAATCAGTCAACCAACACTAGCACTCCGTCGAGTGCAATGTTAATGGCATATACATCTCCACTTGAATGTAATGTTGTCCAAGAAATTCCAGATGACATATGGTACTTAGATTTAGGCTGCTACAATCATATGTCTGGTAACTTAAATTTGTTTTCAAGTCTAGATAATTCAGTTCAAATTGATGTTACACT